>JMQE01001630.1:0-14898 GCA_000731825.1 Hypocrella siamensis | reverse complement strand
GGATCCTTTGGCCCCGTCTACCAGGACGTCATGAAGTACGCCAAGCGCGATTTCGACAGCGAGCGAGTGGACGATAGCCAGACTCTGGAAACGATCACGGCCACGTTTCGCAAAATCAATTACACGCTGGATCCGCACACAGCCGTTGGGGTGGCCGCCACCCAACGATCTATTGCCCACACGAGCCCTCGTCTGCCTCACATCTCCTTGTCCACAGCCCACCCGGCCAAATTTTCTATCGCGGTGGAGAAGGCGCTCAATGGCGAGACAGACTTTGACTTTGAGAAGGTGTTGCCCGAGGAATTCATCGGACTCGACAAGAAGGAGAAACGGGTAACAGAAGTGGAGAACAACGTTGACAAGGTGCGGGAACTGGTAAAGGCTCAGGTCGAGCAGGAGCTGGCCGAGGCATAGACGGGAGGTGGGAAAGTGCGTACGGTCAATTCTGTTGAGAACAACACTTGTTGTACGGAGTATGGCATTCTTGTATCGCTTCATACTACTGTGCTCACTTGAGCCATCAAATTTCACCGTATTTATCACGAGCATGGTTATCAGGTACCTGGCACTAGTAAATCATATAGCTAGGTCAAGATGCAGCAAATGAAACAATGTTCAGCGGAGCATTAAACAGGCCAAGCGATCCAGCGGTTCAACGGCGACATCTTCCACGCGCCTGGGGCACAATTGGTCACGACGATGCTTTGTCACGGAGCTAGAAAATACCGACTTGTTGCAATCATGGTGCACCCCAAATCTGACATCTGCGCCTCTTCAACGAGCTCTAATCTGTGGCACACTACGCCAGCAGTCCTCGCGAAAACGGGAAGATTGTTTCACGGCCCAGAGAGAGAGTGGGTGATCCGAAAAGGGGATTCTCTGAAGGAGGCGGTTGATAGCCTCGTTTGCAAATTATCTTAGCCGAGAAGACTTGACAGGAAAAGCGGCTTTCGAATCAGCTCCTGACTTGCTGTTCTTGAGTGTGAGAGCTTTTCCTTCACAACCTGTCATATCAGTCGTTGTGCGCGCTCCCGTTTGTTTTCTATTTTTCCTACCAGCTATTAATAGCTGCCATGGCCGGCAATAGTGAAGATTACGCGTTTGTTCACGCATATATATCGCGTCTTCTTTGTTTTCTTTTATAACTTCCCTCTTCTCCTCTTGCCTTGGTTTTGCTGCATTAATCGATATTCATTTTTCTCCAGTTATCTCTTCCTCGTTTATTGTAAGTGTTTTATTTACTTATTATAAATTTTAATATAAAAGTAACTATAAAGAATGCTTCTTAGCTAAGAATTTCTTTTCTACACCTCCCACTTAAGATCAGAGAGATGATCTATTCTTACCATCTACCACAGAGACTCATTTTCAAGATATAAGTCGGCGCGACTTTAAAGGCGGAGATGGTGGCTGTGATTATAGCGCTTAATAAATGGTGTCTTCACGACAGAGACACGTCTACTAGCAATAATTATAACAACGAAATATTCAACTAGACCTTCAACAGCTTAGAAGATCAATTGAACCCTTCTAGCATTGGTCTTAACCTTCTCAAGACCTGTAAAAGTATTCGCAAGGAAACCCTGGATTTTCTTTACAAAAACAACGGGTTCCTTATTAATATAGGGAACATAGCTGGGCTTAGTCAACCAGACCTAGACAACATGCCATATAAAAACAAGATTCAATATCTTGATATTTTTTAAGAGCTATTATTTGACGTAAAACGCAAAAAAATACACTAAGCAATCCTTTAGCTTATTAATCCTTAACTTAAAACTTTATAGATAACTATACGCTTATCTTCGATTTTCTAGGGCTAAGAGGCTCTAGATAAAGAGGAGAAAGAGTATTTGCATTTAAAATAGAATTTAACTATAGAACTGGTCAAAAAATGCCTAAAATGCAAGCTCATTTTGTGCTCAGACAACAGGGATTAGAACTAGTTAAATCCTATGCTTAAATTATTTGATTTCTATTTGGTCTCTTAATAAAGATAAATAATGTAAGGTTTACGAAGTTTTACTATGGTATAATCTGGAGAGCTGATAAAGATAAATCAAAAAGCAATGTCTCTATAAACGCTTGGCCACCCAAGCCAGTTCCTTGTTACTCTACTAGCCTAGTGCCAAGGGTTTTCTCAAGAAATCTATCAACATTGATTGCATTTTAGTTCTCAAGAAAAAAAAAATAAACGAATTATTGAAGCATATAGCTAACGAGAGTGGACCAGACTGCGAAATTACTCTCATATTATAAAGGACATAAGCATATCTAGCCTTAGTAATTAATGTGGCTTAGAGATTTTATATGATTCTAATTGCTTTACTTTAAGAAAGAAGGCTTAGAAAACAACACTAGATAAGCCTCTGAGCACAGGATCAAGACCAGTCTTGTTTTTAAGTGCTAAGAAACGACAGTAGCGGAAAGGGTTATGGAGAAAGACAAAGACGTTTCGGTGTGTTATGTGCATAGGAAGGGAAATCATTAAGACATGGATATATGTAGGAAAACCACACAGAGTAAGCAGTATTAACTGAGCAAATAAAACTCCGACTTATTGTACATGCGAGCTTCACGGACTACATTTAATTTAATTCAATGAGCCTCTGTCCATCAGAGAATGTACAATGTGTGAGATGTGCAAATGTCCGTACGTACATGTGGATGCAGACCGATCCGTCCAGACATCTAACCAGCTCCCGGCCGTTGGAGAACCTTTGGAAACGACAGGGACAAAGAAACATGCAATCCAATGTTCCCAAAACACAGAACGAAAAAAAAAAGTGTTCAAAACGCCGAAACGCCTCGTCAAATCCACAGTGCTCAGCTCCGCAGCGCATCCAGCCGATTCCTCATCTGATCCATCATGGCCTCGGCATCCTCCTCCTCCTCCTCCTCCTGCGGCGGCACCTCGACGGGCGCGGGCGCGGGCACCGGGGCGACAGGCATGACAGGCTCCTTTTTCGGCTTCAAAATCTCCCCCAGCACCTTGTCCACCTCACCCTCATCCTCGACGTCCATCAGGCCCTCGTCCTCGGGCAAGACGTCTTCCACCATGTCCTCTATGACGCCGGCCTTCATGAGCTCGACGCTCAGCTGTCTCATGGTAAGGGCGTACTCGGGCAGGCGGATCAGCGAGTTCATGTCCTTCATGATGCCGGCGCTGGCGCGGATGGAGCCCTCAATCTTGCGCACGGCAAAGGCCTCGTTGACCTGCATCTGGACCGAGTTGAGCTGGGCCTTTGAGGTAAGGAGGCGTGACGAGGCGCGGCGATGGCGGACGAGCTCGCCTGCAAAGTCGCGCGCCTCTTTGCGCGCCTGTTTGGCTCGTGAGGGGTCGCGCTGGGCTCGCTGGTCTGCCGCGAGTATGTACTTTTTGATCTTGATCTCGTTTTGCTTGGCCGTGGTGATGTCGCGGTCGAGTTTGCGGATGTTTTGGCGGATGATGGTGTTGCATGTGCGCATCTGCGTGAATCTGTGAGTTTGCTTGCTGCTTTTGATCGAGTTTCTCTGAAAGCACAGCGATTGTATTTTTGGAATTCATGGCAGGGCAGACAACAGGTGGAATTTGCGAGGGATGGAATTGGGAACGGAACGGACTTGAGCCTGAGGGTCGGGCTTGACGAAAAACGACTTTAACGTCTCCATGGTGTGCAGATGTGCCGAATGAGGGGATCCAGCGCTTCCGGCTGGCTGCCCGCGGCGCGAATGGGCGGGAACGTGGAACGTGCCGTTTGATCAGAGACGGAGAGAGTCTGGAGATTGGGGGATTGTGGATGGATGCCAGACTGACTATCCAGGATGTTTGAGGGCGTATTGGATTAAAGTGGTTCGGCCAACGATGACAACCAGTGGGGTTCTGCAGCTTGCAAGAGAGCGGACTTGTCACTACAATACTGCTTAAAGTGGGTAGGTACCTAAAGTCCTGTTCACAAAGCCGTGGGGTCAAACAACGAAGACATCAGCCCGTTTGCCATGTGAGGCAGTTGCTACGGCGGGCAGATAATGGTCATCCGCCGGGTTTAATATATCTTGGTTTTTTTTGGGCTTTTGATGTTTGGACCAGGTGCGTGCAGGAAATCCAGCAGCCGCTGACTTGGGACCTTTGTGCAGTGACGAGATACGCGTTTTTTTTTTTTTTTTTTTTTTTTTTTTTTTTTTTTCAAAAAACATGCCGATGTCAAGCGACAACTTCCACTCAAAAGACAAGTTGTTTGTTTGTTACCGGGCGCCGAATGTTTCTCCAAGTCCAAGTGAAACAAACCCCTTCTTCTAATCGCCCGATCCAATCAAGACGTTGTGAAAGTTTCTCTTTTTTTTTAGATGAGGCTACGGTACACCGTACATGTATCTTGATCTGGATTGAATTTGCCAGAGACGTTAGATGCAGGCATGTACATGTACTACTGATGAGGTGCAGTACGGAGTACGTACTAGGTAGGTACGTGGACCCAGAAAACAGCATCTGGGGCGGTACCTCTGTCAGCGCAGTTTGCCGCCCGGGAAACAGGTACTGCAACCTGTGCCTAATCTGCAGCTTCCCCCGTGCAGGCGTGGAGCTCCCCTCCCAGAACTTCGGCCTCTTTCTGATACTTTCCACGCAGCTCCAGCTCCTGCCACAAGCCGCCCTCGTTCACCCACTCATTTTGCGAATCCCGTATCCACCCAAACGAACGTCGAAATCTTTTGTTTGTTTTCCCCGTTGCAAGCTCGATTCGCTCTCTCCTCTCTCTCTTCCTTACTACTGTGCAGCTGCCTCTTTTTCATCTATATCATCCTGGTACTTCAGACCCGCGACTTTCTCGAGACTTGATCTATAAAAACTGGTCTTCTCTGACCTGTGACCAATTTTGACCTTACTCTTGCCACACCCCGCATCCTCTTTTCTTCGCGACTTTTCTTCTCAACCATGGCTGAGACTGCCACCCCCGAAGGTTCGTTGTGCACGTGTCTCGACACAAGTTGGCGGCTGAGGGGGTTCTTTCTTTCCTCCTGGCGACTTTTGATTACATCTGGATTCATGTGTCTGCCAGGCTGGGAGAGTGATTGGGTCACCAACAGCTTTGCGTTTGCTGCGATGTCTTGACGTGCATCATGTCGCTAACTTCACCGTTCCAACAGTCCTCTGGGCCCAGCGCTCCTCAGACACTGATGCCTCCAAAAACTTTGTCTACTTGACAATCAACGTCCCCGACGTTCCCAAGGACGGCCTAAAACTTGACCTCAAGCCCACCGGGCTATCGTTTGCCGGCACCTCTGGCACACTGAAGCGCAACTATCAGCTCGAGCTTCAGTTTTTCGCCGAGATAGATCCGGCCGAGACGAAAATCAACCACACGGCCAAGAACATTGAGATGAAGGTGCAGAAGAAGGAGCTCAAGGAGGAGTTTTGGCCGCGTCTTGTTAAGGACAGCAAGAAGCCTCACTTTGTCAAGACGGACTTTGACAAATGGGTAGACGAGGACGAGCAGAACGAGGCTCCCGAGGAGGACTTTTCACAGTTTGGCGGCACGGGTAAGTCATGGCCATGGCTTTGCGGCCCACCCAGAGACGAGCAGACTTGAAGCTAACAAATCCCGCAGGTGGCATGCCAGGAATGGGCGGTACGTCTGCACAAATGCTCTGACCCTCGCGGCCTCTGCTTTGATATGATGACGATGGGCGGCAAAAAGGGGCCACAGCTGCCCGCTCACGTGCACAGTAAGCATTGACAGCTCGTTTGCTAACTTGTCTCTAGATGCTCCTGATTTCTCCAGTCTTGACTTTTCAAAGCTCGGAGGCGGGGCCGGCATGCCTGATCTCAATGCGCTGGCCGGCGAGGATGGTGAGGATGCGGACAGCGGAGACGACGAGGACGACGAGGACATGCCTGCGCTAGAAGATGGCAAGGAGGCGTCAGAGTAACAGAATGAATGATTTATTTGCTTGGCTTGGCTTTGGTCTCACCGCTACCAGGCCGTCGGTTTGTCTGTGACGAATGGGAGGAGGCAGAAGGTAGAGGGGAAAGGAAAAAGGTCGGAAGGTGATGGACAGCACGATTGTATGGAAGCATAGGGAACCAACAATATCACGCAAACACCGATTTACTCCGACGTGACTGATCACATAATGTTGGGCCTCTGCTCGACCGGCCTCGCCTGGACCGGTCTTGCCTCGTGAGAATTTTTTTTCCCTTTTTTTTTCCCTTTTTTTCCTTTTTTTTCCTATTTTCTTATTTTCTTTGTTTTCTGTGTTCATTATGATGCGGCTTTGCATAATATTGCCTTGCCGCTTGATGGTTCTGTGTCGCCATGGCTTCGGCGGTTTCCCTTTTGCCACAAGAGTGCCGACTCCGACAGATGATGACAGGTCATACGGGGGAAAGCCTTGTCAGGGATTTGGATCTTGATTGCACTACGCGTATGCACGTGTGTGTGGGTGTGAGAGCGTGTGTGTGAGAAAGAGGGAGAGAGAGAGAGAGAGAGAGAGAGGAGAGAGTGTGTGTGTGTGCGCATGTCCTCCCAATTTCTGCATTGGGAAGTCCCCAGCTTGGTCTGTCTCCCCCCGTCGTTTGCTGTGAATGGGGCGAGGGGCCATCCCACCCATCCAGCCATCCAGCCATGTGAAGAGCTGCACGTACGGGCATCGACTCGTCAGCCTCAAGTAGGACAAAATGCGCACGCCTACCTAGCACAAAATCCAATACGTACCAAAGGACCAAGAGTGGAGGAGGGGGGAATGGGGCAGGATCGAAGCCATGCAAATGCAAGCTGGGATCAATGTCCGATTTTCTCCCACCCACCTCGTGTGTCGCGTCGCACCACCGCCTATCTTGACTGAATGGAGTCTATACTCTTTTCTTTTCTTTCTCTTTCCCCCCTTTCTTGTGAAACTGTAATCAGATTCGGGGGTCGTATAGCCGGTAATTTGGGGCTGAAAAAGAAAGGGAAAAAAAATAAATTCACAGCAAGAAAAGATACAGAGGATGGATGAAGGAGTTACTGTTGCGTGCGTGTGTGCGTGTGTGTACGTCTGGCGTTTTTGTGGCTGGCTTTCTTTTCATCGCCTTGGTTTCCCCCCTCACGGATTTTGAGTTTTCGTGTATATATAGTGAGGGAACAGGAACTCTTTGACGGATGTTTCTTCCTTTTTTTTTTCTCTCTCTCCTTCTTTGTTTGAGTCTTTTTGAACAGACGTATATTGAAAGAATTGACTATTACTGCTTGTTGCTTTCCATCTTTTGCTCTGTTGGATACTCAGCGTTTACGACAAAAACCCATTTCTTGCTCTGTTGGGTGCTCGTTCAAAACCAAAAGGCCCATCTATCGCTTGTTACAAGACTCATCAAGATTGCCAACAAGCAACAAGGACCAGAACAAGCGCTTCTCACAACCATGCCTCCTCTATACACCAGCCTCGACGCAGCACTCGCCTCCCGGAACGGCGCCTTCATCACCGCCTGGCCCGCCGACGAGCCCCTCCTCCTACCTTCCATCAACGACCAGCAGCAGCAGCAGCAGCAGCAGCAGCAGCCGCCGCCTCGCGGGGCAGACGCAAACATGTCTGACAGTTCGAGGAGACGAAAGACCACTGGGCTCGCTGCTACTGCAGCACCAAGAACCGACTAGTCTTGAGCTCTCGAGACAGTGTTGAATAAAAATAAAAAAAGGAAAAAGAGTTGTCGAGGTTGCCAGAGGAAGAAGAAACTAACCAAGGTATGCACGCAGGTGGTAGGATCAGGGAATGTTGGACTTTTTTGGGACGCGGAAAATCATAGCTGGCTGTGGTTTTTTTTTTTTTTTTTTTTTTTTTTGGACATTTGTCATGTTGTTTTTGGTTTATTGAGCAACGAGGCTTGTAGGAAACTTGCCCAGTTGACACACACACACACACACACACACACACACACACAAGCATACACGTTCCTTCGTTCTTGGTCTGTTGTACCATGCTGTGAGAAGAATCTTGGTTCTGCATCATAGGACGCTGTCATTTTTATACAACTACTACACACATACCACCACTGTACACATGCCTGCCTACTAGGTAGGCACCTACATATCCACACACATAGGACACACACACACACACACACATACACACAACACGTGGCAGCCAGACTTGGCAATTGCAAAGGATTCAACTGCTGCAAAGGGTAGAGAACAACTTGAAAGTCGCCCATTACCCTGCACTGCCGTGGAAAACCCTCGTCGGTCAATTTGGTCACAAGACCTAGCTAAACCACTGTTATTTGCTTGAGCGCTCATACAACAATGAAATCATCATAACCATCCCTCGCAAACTCGCTCTCCCTCGCTTTGCCGTCCGTCCAAGCACCTCGTAAAGCTACAGATACTATACAACGCGGCAAAAAAACCATCCCAACTTCCGCTGAGCACTTCATTCTTTCTTGTCCAGTGCCAATCTCATCTGTGAAACCTCTCATCTCCTGCACGACGCCTGTCACACCACTTCATCTGCCGTGGCTCAGAGAGGAAAAAAGTGCAAGGTTTTATTCATCGGGTATTACGAAAATAAAAAAAAAAAAAAGGGAGAAGAAGTGCGAAAAAAGAATAAACTTGGTTCGACGGCGCCAGATCCTTCCACTCTCTACTTTCGCAAATGTAATTCACTGTTTCTTGTTAGCCCACCCTGGCCAATTCTTCTTCGGAGCGACTGGGTGAACAGAGAGAGAGACATACCATGATCTCGTCTTCCATGGCAGCATCGCCAGTGCCCGCAGCGGCAGGTGCAGCGGCAGCAACACCGTTGTTGGCTCCGTCACCGCTCTTAGAGAAGTAGTCTGCCATGTCCGTATCAAGCTCGTCCGCCGTCTTCTTGGCCGGTCGAGCGTTGCGGCCACGACGCTTCTTGGCGGAAGCCCCTCCCTTGGCGCCGTTGGCGGCTTGACCGACTCCGCCGGCACCGCCCTTCCCAGACGCTGCAGACTTGGGCTGCGCCTTTGGTTGACTGTTGAATTGTTTTCGCCAGTTAGTTTCTATAAACAAGAATTGACCTCAAGTCTTGTCCCAAATCAAAAGACCTACGCAGTTCTTTCCGCCAGTGTCTTGACCGGAGGCATCACTTTGTCGGCCTGAGCCGCACCGACAACGATTTCAATCTGGTGCAAGGCTGCTGTCAGCACAAAAAACAACGCTTGCTGCCACCATGGAAACACAACTCACCTTGATGGGTCGATTGTCAACAAGCAAACCATTCAGCTTTTGAAAAGCCTTGCCGGCGCCATCACCCTTGTGGAAAGTCACATTGGCTATGCCACGACTGACAGAATTGGGACCGTAAACGAGATCAACTCGTTTGATGGGCCCGACAGCTTGAACGAAGTATTCCTATAGGGAAACAGTGTCAGTTTCGATGGATTAGGTCGGCTACCGAGTCAACGTCTTCGATTCATGTTCGACCTTCGTCCATTACGTGTTGGCGGCGGCAATAAACATCGCGTCCCAGAGACATTGAGCGAGATTGTACAAGAGGTCAAGGGCCGAGCAGAGTAGTGAGCCGCCCAAATCGATATCGCTGTATCGGAACGAAAATGCAAGCTCTCGGACAACGCTGAGCTCGAGTCTGGTACACTGTACTGACCGAGGCGTAGCATCATGTCTCGGACGTAGCGGGAACGTGAGCAACAGGGCTTGGCCGGTACGGTTCACTGTTCCAGCTTGTCGCAAGAAGTCGCTCCAACCCACAAGAACCCCCGAATGCGCTCAGCGAACCGTCTTGGATGTAAAAAGTCCCCATTATCGATCTCGATGTAGCAACCGGTATCCTCAAAGCGACTTGAAAGTAGGCTGGCTCTACGCTCACTACTGTGCTCGCCACATCATCTCTCATGCCAGCAAGGCTTGCACCGCAAGAGGTGACTGGATAGACCATCACCTGGTCGTAGTTGACCATGAAGTTTCGCCGCAGTCTCTCTTCAAACATCGTCGCTTAGTTGCTCAAAGCTATGCTGACCAGACACATGCTGAGCTCAGCTCCGAGTTGCAACTGCTCTCGACCTCCGGCGCGACATACCGTCTTTCAGGCGTTGTCAAACAGCTCGGAAGGAGACGCGGGCAAACAAAGGTCGTGACGCGCAGACACACCAGGTCTCTTCGTTCGACAAAACGCACGGACGTCGGAAGATGAAAGGAGGAGTACGGCGACGAAGCAAGAAAAAGTCGACCAAGTCCGCAAGGTAGAGAGACCTTCAACGGAAACGTACCTTAATCTGCTGCTCCGAGACGTCCTTGGGCTATTGAGGGTTAGCAGGATGCTTCCTTCGAGAGCAAATGCAGCGGGCGGATGGCTCAGGAGAACAAACATACCAAATTGCTGACAATCACTTTGCTCTCACCGACAGAGGTAGCTTTGCTTGGGGTCGACTTGACAGCGCCGCCACGAGCCGGTTTGGAGTTTTTCTGAATGCCACCAACGGGGGCATCGGCCTTTGGCCCGGTAACGCGTCGCTGAGAGGGGCGACGATTGCGCGCAGACTGGCGCTTGGCCGAGACGATGTCGTCAAGAGGCTTGTCAAGCTTGCTAGACATGGTTGATGGTGTTGGAGAAGAGAGAGGTTATTTGTTCTTGGAGGACCGGTCGCCAGACGGGTGTGGCAGCCGAGTGTGGTGGTTTGCCAATGTTGTGCGATCAGATTGGGGTGGGAAAAGTCAGCCGCTAGTCGTAGCGTGGCTCGCTTCTCTCCTTCAGAAGAAGTACGGGTCGGGCAGCGTCGACGACTTTCGCTTTTCTTTGGTTGATCTGAAAACCGCGTGGTCGGGGTTGCGATGAGCACAAAAAAACAAGAGCCGCTGAATTTGGAGCGGGAAGCAAAGGGTCACTGAAATGGGTGCGTCCCAGTTCTAACGGTCGCGCAGGAAGCCTGCAAGGTTCAGGGCGAAGACGAGAGATGAAGGAGATGAAGAGAGGAAGGAGCTGGTGGGAAAAGACGGTTCCAGCGTACAGTGCAGGATTTGAAAGGTTATGAGGGAAAGAGGGAAAGGGAGGCGCAGCTGACTCACACAAACAATGCATGCTGGCTTGACTCATCACGTAAGCAGCCTATGCCAAAGACGGCAAGGTTCTATGTTCCCCGGGCAGCAAGGTTGCCAATCAGGAGGGTGCACCGCGCCTGGCTGTCTCACAAGACGGACCAGGATGCACGCATTCGTTTGTTCCGCCCAGTCAAGGAGAACGCGAGACGAGGCGGCTATGCAGGTGAGCCAATCTTTCCTCGTATATGTGCCGCACCGCATTTTCTCTACTCACGGCGCCCAGCTTATTCATACATACATTCAAACACACCAAAAGCATCTCTGCAAGCAATAGAAAGATAAGTACGCGACGAGCCCTCCGTCTTAGCATTGCATGGCAGAAGAGAACGAGACCCTAGAATTGTCGGCATCATCGGCTCGTTCTCTGCGATGCTTTTTTGACTTGGGTCGCGGCAATCAGATCGACACATCAGTGCGTCTTTTGTAGCTGCATAGATTCCTCCCCTCGGTCAGTCACGAGGCGATGCCTTTATTACCAGCGCAAGATTGTGCGAGCCACAGCCGCGAATCCATCAACCGAATGGGGTTTGAGCATGAAGAAAATGCACAAGGCGTCGAAATGAATAGCGCGCCTCATGAGAATCGAACCAATCTCGTGCTGCAAACAGCTGACAGATCTTTCCCTTTTTTTTTCCTTCCCGAAGAAGCATTTCTGTTGACCATTCGACCGCAAAATGGCTCTGCCCCCCCTAATTCCGGCCCTATTTGTCTTGGTTTCGTCAAGCCGCTTGTACCTTTCCCCGGACAACATCAATTCAAGGATATCCGCAAATGAAGTGCATCGTGTGCTCGACACGCTCTCGCAGGGAAATGCAACGCTATCGTGCGGATTGTCCGTTTGCACATCCGTATCATAGCCGAATCTGGGCTCATCTCTTCCCTGGCCTTCTTCTATGACGATTTTGCTTGTTCAGTCGGGCTGACGCTAGCACTTTTGGAGACGGCGTTGGCCTCGAGGAAGTGATAGGCGATGATAAGAAGTACTGAAGCCGCACCAAAGAAAATGGCCAATGTGAACAAGTCGCGATCGGAAATCATGGTCTGTGACGGCTTCGGACTATGAAATGAGAGTGGCTGGATGGGACAGAAAGTCAGTCAGTTTCAGCGCGAATGGAGCACAATAATGACTGCACTTGAAAAGCTCACTATGTATGCGATCTGTGTTTGACAGTTGGACCGATTGGTGGTTGTGATGGTCAAGAAGGAAAGCTGGCCATTAGCTCTGTGGATTTGTCTAGGAGGACGACCGTTTATTACGGAGCAAGGCCCACTCGGATGTCTGTTAAGACAAATGACAGCCGGGAGAAGGGGGTCCAGCACGTGACGGCAGTGACCTCACCCACTGAAGAATGGGTCTCCTCCACGCTCCACGCCGCTGCACGAGAAAAGATTGTTTCGAGGCAACGAGATTCCCAATACTGTCGGGACAGTAGCGAGCGGACTTGGATCCTCCTTCCCCCGCTCTCCTTTTCATCACAAGAAGTCTAAAAAATCGAATTGAATCGATCGTGTCCTTCGTGTAACGTCCATTTATTCGCCGACCCGCCATGCCTCCCAAAAAAGCGGACAAGGGCGGTGGCTCCAAGAAGCCGTCGGCCGCGAAACAAGTGGAGGACAAGACATTTGGTATGAAGAATAAGAAGGGGGCCGTTGCGAAGAAGCAAATTGCTCAAATGACAAGCAACCTAAAAAACGGCGTCAGTCCCGAGGAAAAGAAGAAACAGGCCGAGAAGGCCCAGCGGGAGAAGGAGAAAAAGGCTGCAGAAGACGCCAAGAGGGAAGCTGATTTGCTGTTGAATAAGCCTGCACAAATCCAGAAAGTTCCCTTCGGTGTCGATCCGAAAACGGTTGTGTGCATTTTCTACAAGAAGGGAGACTGTGAGAAGGGAAAGAAATGCAAGTTCTCACACGATCTGGCTGTGGAGCGAAGGACGGAAAAGAAAAATCTGTACGCGGATACCAGAGGAACGGAAGAGGAGGAAAAGAAGAAAGAGACGTCTGCAGATTGGGATGAGGAGCAATTGCGCAAAGTCGTCCTGTCGAAGAAAGGCAACCAGAAGACGACTACAGACAAGGTCTGCAAGTTCTTCATCTCAGCCATCGAAGATGGAAAATACGGCTGGTTCTGGGTGTGTCCCAACGGCGGGGACAAGTGCATGTACAGACATGCATTACCTCCTGGGTATGTCGATGCAACTGTGAGCTATTTGTGGCATCTAACTGACAGCACGTGCTGGTTTATCAGGTTTATTCTAAAGACAAAAGAACAGAGAGCGGCAGAGAAAGCTCTCATGGACAAATCACCCCTCAAGACGCTCACGTTGGAAGACTTCCTGGAATCAGAGCGACACAAGCTGACGGGAACTCTTACGCCTGTCACGCCCGAATCCTTTGCGAAATGGAAGAAGGAACGTCTAGATAAGAAAGCAGCCGAAGAACAGCTTCGAAAGGCCAAAGAGAACACGGGACGGGCGCTCTTTGAGAGTGGCAAGTGGCGGGACGAAGACGAGTCAGAGGAATCCGATGATGACGATGATGCGTGGAATCTAGAGAGATTACGACAAGAGACCGAGGCGATTCGAACAAAGAAGGAGGAGCAAAGACTGGCTGCTCTTCATGGCACCGACACGCCGGGGTCCGAACAGCTATCGGCGGCGTCAGCGGCTGGCGGTACACCACAAGAGGGTGCAGCGGGTGCTTGACCGAGATAGACAGCAAATGATGAAGTCCACGCCAAGCACACATCGCTCTGGAGTGACCATCACGGATATGACACAGAACAGAGGCAATTCCGAGCGCTGTTTGGACTTGGCCCCCTGCAAACGCGCATTCCGCCCTCTCGGACGACTGCACACTCGAAGGAAAGAGAAGTCACTACAAATTGGCGCATTTCAGCTGGATACAGTCCGCTGTTCGTCGGCACTCTGCAGCGCACAATCCTGGCGGATGGGACAAGTTCAAGCGGCCTGCACCAGGAGCCGGGCGCTTTCTTGAAAGCAATGATTTGGTTTTCGACTGTCGCATAGCCCAAGGGCGCCTGCAGGGCGTCCAACTCATCATATGAGACAGACGCCCAGAAACGCGTGGTTTCTGTGTATTTACATTGGGTATTGCATTTTGCGGCGAAAAAGAAAATGCGAGAGCTCCTTCAGTATCAAGTACAAGAAGCGAGGTAGAGCCTTGCTTGTGAGGGGATTACAATATATTGTGATGTGAGACGAGTCTCGGGTTGCCATTACGCGCAAGTTGACATTGTGTTTCCGTGTTCCCGCCCACACTCAAACACAGCACAATTACCGGTAACTTGATGCATATTCCATATGCAGAGTACGGCGGAGTGCTTTGCCGTTGGCACTGATTGTCAAAAGCTGCTCTTGCGAACAGTGTATATCAGATGGATATTTGCATATTTTGCTGAGGACCTCGCCGCAATCTTGGTCGAGGCCGCTCCGCAATCTGCGGGCGACGGGAGACTGATATCAGTGTTTCATTGGGCGCCAAGGAGCGTGACCTCGGTGAGTGGTTTGCATTCGCTGATATTTGGGCAATAACGGGCTTGGGTGGACAGCTTGGGTGCAGGTGGACAGCAAACAATGACGACGAGCCCAAGGGCCAATGGCAATGGGATCAGGTGCGAAGTTGCATTGTGGCGTGCTGATAATCATCGTACAATGGCTACTGGTGGTGAGCTAAAGGTTCGCGGCACCCCCTCATTCCCCGACACAAGCGCTGCGCGCCATTGGCCCTAGGGCGCTGGTAGTCCGGGGATTGATTTTGATCGAATGATGCACGAGAGCGATGAGCCGGCAAGTGGGCAGACGGATGGGCAGGCTGGGCGCGCGCAGAGACAGGCCGGGAAGGG
>JMQE01001629.1:0-14925 GCA_000731825.1 Hypocrella siamensis | reverse complement strand
GGGGGGGGGCTGTCTTTGGGCGGCCCGTGGGAAGCCAACAAACGTTTCTTGTTTTCCAGCAAACTCGAGGCTGAGGCTGGTGACGAGAGAAAGAGAATGCACAGCGCCTCTGGGCTGGCGATGAGAAAAGGCAATATTTAGCAGCTACGGGGCTGGCAATGACAGCAGCATGAATGAGCACCGAGAAGAGGCATTTGCCCAATGGACCAATCCGACGACGAAGCTGCCATGTCGATGAAGCTTAGGGCTGCTTTGATTGGAAAAAGGCCGCGACGACGATGATGCGCATGCAAAATCACGATTTGGACAAAACGAGATGGCTGAATCCCTTCTTCTAGAGGCTGCACAGCAGCAATACCACAAGAAGGAAAGAAAAATTCGAATATAAAAATGCTCCAACATCTCACCTTTAAAAAAAAAAGGAAGCTCATCAACTCAACTCATCTCATCATCGCAACCTTGCTCATACTTGCTCCCTCCCTCGTGCCCTACACTCCCGTCACAAAGACACGTTCCAAAAAAAAAAAAAAAAAAAAAACTCCTCTTCAATTCCTTGTTCTTCCTCTTCTCCAAGATGAAGGCTTCAACCACCATTCTCGCTTTCTGCGCCGGTCTGGCTTCGGCCGCACCAGCCTTTACCGGCGACTTGATGCGGTACTCTGACGAGGACATGGCCGGGGTCTGCAGCGGCTACGGCAGCTACGGATGCGAGCAGGTCTCGACCGAGTGCTTCCAGGATCTCCAGTCCGCGGGCCAGCTCCAAGGATACGACGTCTTCCAGAAGAGATCTGTTGTTCGTGACTGCGTCGGGCAGAAACACGCTGCTTCTGTAAGTTGGCATTTCCCTCAAAGAAAATAAAACAGAAAGTTGTGACTATTGCTAACACCGTTCCAGATTGGTCTCCACCTGTTTGACCTCATTGATCAGGAGATTGAAAAGAGCCACGTGCCACACGACTTGGGCTACAAGCTCAAGGAATCTCTGTTCAACTGCCACCTGGTCCAGGGCCAGGCCTATGCCCAAGGCCAGTCCTACGCCCAAGGCCAATCCTACGAGCAAGGCCAGTCCTACAGCCAAGGCCAATCCTATGAGCAAGGCCAGTCCTACGGCCAGGGTCAATCCTACGACCAAGGCCAGGGCTACGGACTGGGCCAAGGCTTCAACCAAGGCTACGGCCAGGGCTACCAGCAAGGCCAGGGCTACAACCAGGGCCAATCCTACGAGCAGGGCCAGTCCTACGAACAGGGCCAGTCTTACAGCCAAGGCCAGTCCTTTGAGTCGGGCCAGGCTTACAGCCACGGCTGGCACGTCGTCTGCCCAATGGTGCGTTCTATGCCCTCCTCCTCCTCTCCTCCTCCGCTTTCTCACAATTGAGCTTTTTGTACTGACTTGGCCATGACAAAAGATGTCTGCTTATTACTAAGCTGCAAGCAGCCGGGTCAGAACCGCTGAAGAAAAGTAACAAAGCTAGAGCAGAAATGAATTGAACGATATTCACGACGCTTTTATGACTTCTGGACCGGAACGCTGTGCAGGTCACACGGCCGGATGAATGATGAGGGGGATGGCGCTGGAGTTTGAGTTTTGTTGCTATGGGCACAGGGGGCGCGAAAAAATGCATTAAAGAACCTTTAAAAAACATGATAGACAGACAGGAGAAGGAGGTGCCATGTACGATCGCATTTGCTATTTTATTTGATATTTATAAAAAACCAGAGTCTTTCATCAAATTTGATACGAAAAGCCAAAAGTGAATACGTAGCCTATAGTAGCGACAATCAGCTTCTCTCCGTTGGGTACACAAACTTGTCGGCTCGTTAGTAGCCTTTCTACAACCAGGCAGGTTATATCTCTTCTTCCTTTTTCTTTTCTCTCAACACGTCTACATTGCTCCGTCCCTGTACACTCTTGGGGGGTTTTGTTTCTTTTTTAAAAAAAATCGAAGGATCTAATCGCAGTGGTAAAACAGGCCAAGATGCCCTCGGTGGCATCGTCGCTCCCTCTTGTACGTGGACTGGTAAACGCCAGCCATTTTGGTTATTCAGCTGGCCAGTAGGGTAATACACACACACACACACACACACACACACACACACACAATATATATATATAATCAAGCCACTGCCCGTGCTTCAAGATTGGCACACGAAATCTAGAACAAGATTGACCTCGAGCACATGAAAGTTAATGGTCTGCTTGCTCTGACAGACAGATGAAAACTTGTCCTTCTTAAACACGAATGACTCAAGGGATGTACAGCAATAGACGCCGGATTTTCAAGTGTAAAACCTATCCGAAAACACAGTGAGACTTGCTTCTCTGTCCAAAAAGTCCATGCACTTCGTTCCACAACCCACCATGCGCGAAGAAATTTGCGTCGTGTGCCTTTGATCAAACATTGTCCTCGCTATTATCGAAGCCTGAACAACGGCGCCATCCCCCCGGCCTAGCTAGTATACATCGTCACCTCGAGAGCCGCTTGCGTGTTTCTCAGTACTGTTTTGCTCCCATCCTCTCGTCCTTGGCCTGGTTCTGAGCCTGAGCATTCAGTTGAATGGCCTCCTTGAGCTTCCCAATCACCTCGGGCTGGTTGCTAAATGCCGTCTGCAAGATGCTTTCCAACTCAGCCTCCGCCTTGGCAATCGGCTTGACTCCCGTCTTGCGGTTGCGCGAATCATTCAACAGTGTTGCCCAGCGTTTGGTAAAGGCATATATCGACTGTCGCAGCAGCTCGTCCAGCTGCTCGCTCATATCCTCCTCCGTGAGCGTCTTGGCCGTCACCGATGGCGCACCGCGAGACCAGATGGATCCGCCGAGAATGCTGCCAAAGAAGCTGACCCAATTTGTCGGGCTCAGAGTGTCCCAGATCCGGCCAAAGTGTTGCATCGACTGTGCCTGGCTGCGTATGTCGCCAATCTCCAACGACACCAGCTCGTTCTTGAGAATGAGCAGGTTCTTGACCATGAACACGTCTGGATCAGCCACAGACTTGAGCGATCGAATTCTCGCTTCTGCTTTTTGCAAAACTTGTATCGTCTCTCGCACAATCTTGAACACCACCGAGCTGTTCCTGGACTGCAAACACACAAAGAGTCAGTTCCTACTCTTGTTTCAATTCCAGGCAGTTGCAAAACTTTGGCCGCTCCAACCTACCGAACGCTCCTTCGGCATTGCCTGGTCGAATCTCGACAGCAACTCGATGGCCTTCTTCACCAGCGAGTAGGCGTTTGATGACGAGACTCCATCCACGACAGGCCCAATCGTCAAGTCCTTGTCCTGGACACTAGCTTTCGTGATGGAGCTGATCACCTCTGCTTCGAAAACTTTGTCTGTGAATGGCCATATGTGCTCGACTAGTAACCGCGCGGCATACTCTCGATGTTTTCTGGCCGAATACGTCTCCTCCTCGTCGTGTTCCGATATCGAGTACTCATTTGCCAGCCACCCTACCACGCTGCAGACCGACTCCAGCTTGGCATTCTGAAGCTCAGCCTGTAAGCTGTTGCCCAGCGGTGCGATGTGCCCCGGATGAACCATTGTTGTGTTGATGCCCTTGAGAGCCTGGAAGACTGAGTTGGGTGAATTATTCCACATGGGCTCGACGCCGAAAATCTTGAAAAAGAGCGCATCCTCGCCATACATTCGCTCAAAGAGCTGCTTGACATGGTTTCGCGATGCCGTCTCGACCGAGCCGTCCTTGGCGGCCTTTTGATATTCCTCCAAGTCATGCTGGGTGACGGACCTCAGATCACGGTCTCGAATGGTGAGATAGGTGCGGAACATGTTCATGGCGGTATCTGAATAGACGGAGGCCTCTCCCAAGGACTCCAATACCCTACCGTACTGGTCGTATGCCCGAAGAACCAGCTTTTGCACATTGGGCAGCAACGAGTACGAATCTGAAACCATCTCGGCGAAACGGCCGTAGGCCAGGGCATGGCGTGCAGACTCGGATGTCGTCGCGGCCATCTGACGTGCAATCTCAGAAGACCACCTGTCCAATCGTTGAGAGAAGCCGTGGTCTAGCAGATGAAGTGCTTTGGCGAGCAAAGCGTTGTATCGCGCGAGGTATGAGTCCCGTTCTCGGTACGTCTCCTGAACGTAAATCAGTACCTAGATGGTGCCTCGCTAACGGAACGTTTGTCAACCAAAAAGACTGCACGGAAGCTTACATGATTATTCATAAAATCGATACAAGAGTCTATGTTGTCAATCATGGTGCCAAACTCGTCATCGTCGACGAGGCGACTGGCCCCGGGTGCGTTGAGACGTCGAGTCGCGGTATCAAGATACACATAATATGATAAATCTGTTCCCACGTCGTCTGCGAGCTTTTCCAGACGTTTCTGCTCGTTGAGAAGGTCCTCGCATTGAGCTTGGAAGGTTGACGTTTGCGACTCGACTGCTTGGAAGGAATTGGATAGCGAAGTCAGCAGAGACAAGGTGGCATTCGCGTCGTCGATCAAGCCCTCGAGATGGCGCTCAGTAAGGGATAGTTGGTCTTGGTAGACTCTGGCACGTCGTCAGCGGGCGGAGGTCCGTGAAGCGGCGCGGGACCATCTCGTACAGGAACTCTTGTTGAGCATCGTCCAGCAATCGGTGATCAAAGTCATCGTCACACGTCTCAGCTATCGGCAACGGGGTGTCGATGGTGTCCTCTCCCTGAAGCATTAACGCATCCCACGATCTTGTTTCCTTGCTCGCCCTAGCGGTACGTTTCAGTCGGCCATCTTGGATTCGATGCGCGCGAACGGCGCGATAGAAGTCGGAGTATGAGGCCGCGCGGCGCACAAGGGCAGGTTCCGGAGGCGTGTTTGTATTTTCAGGCTCTTCAAACACATTGTCCAAGCGTTCAACCTGAATATCGCTCTTGACGTCGCCCTGCTTGTGTGTGAGCCAAGACGTTCGTACGATGAGCTTCGGGCAGTGATGCGAGGGCCGCGAGGAGTGGCGCGAAAACTAACATTGGGTTGCTGCAGCAATGATTCCTTGCGCCGATGGCCCTGTCCGGGAGCTGAAGCAGCAGGCCTCTTTGAAATGTCTGGCACAAAGCTGTACCATGAGTCTTCGTACATAGCGGGCGAGCGCTGAAAAGGCGACCAAACGCAAAAGAAGCCACGAATGATTGGGGCATAGTTTGTTAGCTAGACTTGAGCAAGCCGGAGGCAAAGGGGTCCGCCCGCCGAGCGAACCCCTAGAGCCAATAGGCAGCTAGGCAGTAGGTAGGTATGTAGGTAGTTTGGTAATCAAGCGAGTGGGCAGTCCGTGCTTGATTGAGAGCTTCAACTGGGCTAGGCTTGGGTTGGGTCTGGGCCGCTGATCGATGTGGGGTCGCCAAGTCGAGCTGTCATAGTCTTGTTCCACAGTCTGCTCAGGATGTCGACCAGGCCGTCTGCTCACTCCGTATTCATAGTACAGAGCTACATGATTGAGCATATCTCAGCTACCTCCCAATCGACTTGTCCCATCGTTACTGGGCCTCGGTCGCTTGCGTCAGACAATTACCCCTCAGAATGAATCCATCGAGGCAGGCTCTCCGACGTATCGGCAGCCTTCGCTGGCCATCCCAGCGGCAAAGCACCGCCATCCATGGGGGACAACAGGCGAGATACTCCATTGGCCGCCCTGAGGAGCGCATACGTGGCCGGTACGGCAGATTTGTTGTTTTGGCAGGAATATTCGGCTTGGCGGCTGCTGGGACGTATTCTTATCCAAGCATAAAAGAGAGCCTCTTGACACCAGAGGAACCGGCCGAACCATCCAAGGCCCGACCCAAGTTTGAAAAGGCTCGCAAACAGCCCGTATCAAAGGAGGACAACAGAGACCTCATTAGTTCTCAGCACCTACAGGTTAAGAACAGTTGGGAACATCCAGGAGTATATGCGTGGGGATCGAACGCGGGCAAAGTCATCGATCCTGGGTGCGACGACAAGTATATCAAGCTCCCGAGACGAATACCCTTTTTCAATGACCAGCTTCTACGAGACCTGAAGCTCACCCAGAGCTTTGGTGCGGCCATCAACGAGAAGGGCGATTTGATCCAATGGGGGCTCGGTTTCTCCGAGGACAATCCTGCGCCTTCGACGACCCTCAGAGGCAAGGACCTCATCAAAATCCAGGTGTCAACTGATCGCGTCATCGCGCTGTCCAAGCATGGCGATGTATATTCAGTCCCGTCGTCGAGGGCTGATCTGGAGGGTGGTACGAGGCATCAGGAGCAAAGCAGCGCGTGGTCGCTCTGGAAGTCGGCGGGCAGGGAGGCTGTGCATTTTCGCAAGCTGACTCCAAACGGCCTAGCCTGGGGCGAGAAGGTCACCGACATCAGCAGCGGCCTGGAGCACTGCCTGATACTAACATCCAAGGGCCGCGTGTTCACAGCGGCCGCCAGTGCCACGGCTTATCCATCAAAGGGTCAAATGGGAATTGCCGGCTTGACCTGGGAGACTCGGCCCGAAGGAGCATACGATCAGCCGCAGGAGATCAAGTCGTTGCAGGGGTTCGAAGCCAAGGCTGTGGCAGCTGGCGATTACCACTCCGTCATTCTGGACAAGTTGGGCAGAATTTTCTCCTTCGGCGACAACACCTTTGGCCAGTTGGGGTTCGAGTCCGACGGCGGGTTGACGTTTGCTACCACTCCGCTCATGGTCTCGGTTGATAAGCTTTACGCCTCAACGGGCATGGTACCCCGAGTAACGTCGGTGGCTGCTGGAGGTGCCAACACGTTCTTCACAGTTGATGCGGAGAGTCCAACCACCGCAGCTCAGGTCCGGGCCATGGTGCCCGCCAGGAAAATGCCGAGGACGGTTTCTGACCTTTGGGTTTGCGGACAGGGAGTCATGGGCACGCTGGGCACCGGCAAATGGACTCATGTCTCTACGGGACCAACCAAGGTCAAGAGCCTGTCATCGCTGTTCGAATTCGACGAGAAAACGAACAAGAACATGCCCATCAAGCTCAAGGATCTGAGCATCGGGAGCACGCACTGCGCCGCCGTTATGGACAATGTGACAAAAATAGACGTCTCGGACAGAGCGTCGGAGAATGATACGAACTGGGGGGCGGATGTCCTCTTCTGGGGTGGCAATGAGCACTACCAGCTGGGGAGTGGCAAGAGATCCAACCTGAACACACCCACGTACATCGGGCCCTTGGACGGGGGCCTTGGCGACGCGGACAAGGGGAGGCGAGGCGAAGTGCACCGGCTCCATCTGACGCCCCGGCACACGGTCCGAATTGGAAAGGACGGAAAGGGCCGCAAAGTGACGCTCGAGCAAAAGGTATCATGTGGCAGGTACGTCACGGGGGTATATTCTGCCGTGTAGATAGGCTTGTTCGGGCTTGTGTGGGCTTGTGTGGGCTTGTGTGGGCTTGTATGGGCTTGTATGGGCTTGTATAGAGCTGTACAGAATCCTGCCATCTGCGGGCGACCATTTGATAGCTGGGTTTGGAAAAACGGCGCTTGGAAAGGGGGAGACGGCGTACTTGTGACTATGCGGAGCTGTTTGATTGGCTGGATACTACACCTTTCCCCGACTGTACTGGACAATGTAAATTGTACAATAAAACAATGATTGATTCTGCTGGCCAGAGATTGACGATCGAGTCGTTTTTCCTTTTGGAATGCTTCTGGAAGGAATGGGCCGCCGTGCCGTGCCTTGCCATTGAATTCGGTCAGTCAGGATGTATTCGTCAAGAGGATTCGGTAAATTCTTGATTCATGATTGTGTTTCGCCAAGCTAAATGCGATAAAAACCTGAATCCTGCGAGAATTATTGATTGCCCGCGAGTTTGAAAGTGACGCATGAGTCGAGCAGGCACTCACGAAAATCCTGGGGGGGGGACAAGCTGCGACAGGGCTGTGACTGCCATTTCCTGTGTCATGGTGTGTGTGTCAGAGCATGTCCTGACAGATACTTCTCGAGTATGTGGCTTTTCATTTATTTTTATATTTATTTATTTTTTACCCTTCGTCTTTGCCCCCTCCACTATTTTTCTTCTTCTTTTCGTCTCACAGATTTTCTGGCCTCGACAGTGCCTCTGCATGTCAACGTCATTGGAATGCTGGCCAAGACGCTCGCTCAAGCGGGCAAACAGGTGGGCGGGGCACACTAGCGGGCAGTGCAGTGTGTGGCGACCAAGTGCAAGCGAGCGCGAATGGGTGGGGATAGAGTCAGTATAGTAGCTGTGCTGCAATGCACGCACGTATCGCTGTACGGTCGGGGTGCGTACGTGCCTACCTCGTAAACTCTAAAAAAAAATCCAGGTCAGTAGTGGCCAGGAACCAAACGCCAAATGGCAAGTGGGCGGTCTTGCAAGACAAGGAAAAACGACAACAACCCCACTCCAGACTGTTCTGGATGCTTTCACACGGCTGGGCCAATCTCTGCAATGATGACCTAGCGTTTGGGGTTTTTTTTTCTTCCCGTAAACTCCTGACTCTCTTTCCGGTTTTGGGTTTGAACACAGGCCCTCTGCTGGCTGAAGGGTGTGGGGAGGGGAGACGAGGAGGGGGGGTGGACGGTAGCAGGAGGCGGCTTGTTCCTTGATCCCCTTGCGGCCTTCCCTACTTATGTACATAACTCTTTCACAAAACTTTCTTTCCAAAACAAAGTATTATTATAACAACTTGCCACCGTCATCGATCGACTTCTCTCTTTCTTTTTTCTCTTGATGTTTTTTCCATCCTTGCCTGTCCGTCCAGCCTCCCTGCCTTCGATAAGCCTTCCTCCCCATTCCATTCGTTATCACGACCCGCCGCAGCGCCCCTTCGTTATGGACAAGCTCTCAGGCTTTCGGCGTAAACCGAAACCGCCAGCCATCGCAACCTCGGTTGAACGGACGACGAGCAGCTGCGAATCGACACCGGTAGATCACTACATCATGACAAAATCTCCCTTGCGAAACCTCAAGCTGCGCGTCACGGCTAAGCGCGCGAGACCGCAATCCCCC
This sequence comes from Hypocrella siamensis, assembly GCA_000731825.1. Taxonomy (NCBI): domain Eukaryota; kingdom Fungi; phylum Ascomycota; class Sordariomycetes; order Hypocreales; family Clavicipitaceae; genus Hypocrella; species Hypocrella siamensis. The sequence goes on along the minus strand of JMQE01001629.1, from coordinate 5,975 downwards.
ACCTCGCACCCATCCAGCTCACCGTCGATTGCTGTCCTGGGCCAGGACGGAAATGCCTCACGAGACGAAATACTCTCCTTTTCCCACCGTCCGAGGCCGGTCATGCCCGCGTTTCTGAATGCATCCTCATCTGGTCAGTTTTTTTTTGGCTCTGTCTTTTGATTTTCTGGCCCGTCCCGTTGCGCGGCTGCGGAAATGGGCTTGTCGGCTGACCCCTCCTGCACTACGTCCAAACAGACATCGAGAGCAAATTTCAAGAGCTCACGTGGGCTGAGCGCGGGCGCCTCGCCCAGGGCGCACACCCCGACGTGTCGCCCTCCTTTCGGTGGGCGTCGTTCAGGCAAACGGACGAGAGCCGGCTGCAGAGGGGCATAATGGATCGGTACAGCAACATCAAGCCGTGGAATCACAACCGCGTGAGACTCAACGTGCCCAAGGACGAGTTCGACTACGTCAACGCATCGACCATCACCCTCGAACACACCTCGCTGCGATACATTGCCATGCAGGGTCCCACGCTGCCCTCCATCCCCTACGTCTGGCGCATGATCGCCGAGCAGACGAGCTCGCCGGCCGTCATCGTCCAGCTGACCAGCATGGTGGAGGGCGGCGCCGTCAAGTGCCACCAGTACTTTCCTGACGATGGCACCTATGAAGACGAAGACGAATCTGACCCAGGCGGAGACCCAGGCGGAGACCCAGGCGGAGACCCAGACAGGGGCCCAGACGCAGCCCACAGGAACAAGAACACCATCAACGCCACCACCAACAGTGACAATAGCTGGCCTCTCAACCAACACAACATATGGAACGACGGCTGGAAGGCCCACCTGACGCTCGAGTCGTGGGAGGAACTGTGCGACGGCGCCATCGAGAAGCGCAAGCTGCTCCTGCACGTCAAGGGCGAAGAGAGTCCACGAACGATATGGCACTTCCTGTACACGCGCTGGCCCGACTTTGGCGTCCCCACCCTCCACGACATGGACAGCTTCTTCGAGCTGATGAAGTTGTCGCGCGACCACAGCGCACCCTCGCACCCGCGCATCATCCACTGCAGCGCCGGCGTCGGCCGCACCGGCACCTTCATTTGTCTGGAGCATCTGCTGCGGGAACTCGACGCCGGCAGGCTCGAGGCCGACGACGACGTCGATCTCATTTACAATACGGTCGACCAGCTGCGCCAGCAGCGACGCAGCATGGTCCAATCCGAAGTTCAGTATCGCTTCCTGTATCACGTCATGCGGGCCCTGTGGCGGACAAGATACGGCCTCGTCGACCACCCCGACCACGACGAGGACGGTGAGAGGGGAGAAGATGAGCCTCCGCTCAAGAGGTTGGAAGTGAGTCCGTTTCCCGAACGCTCGAGCTCGCTACTCGGTCCACCGTCGGCAGCACAATCTGCATGGCCATTATGATGCTCTTCCCTCCTTCAACTTGCTCGGGCTAGACGTCTTTTAATTTTCTTAATATTCTCCCCCCACCCCCCTTCCGCCTGTCGTCTTCCATTCTTCTTCCTGGATCATCAGCCATTGCCATCCCGTCAAGATGCTGTTGGCAAACCAGGACGTTACCCTAGACCCATTTCCCATTTCACTTTTTGGGTGTCTCCAAGACATGGATGTGTTCCAATCCAATTCGAAGCGAGAAAGCATTTCAATTTCCGTCGGTCGAAAGCATTTCTGTTTTTTTTTCAGCCGGGGCTGCTGTCCGGCTCATTCATGTATCTTTTATATATTACGCACTGGGTCGAGGGAAACGCATTCTTCGTGTACGAAAGTCACAGTACATAAAAACCCCAGGATTCTTTGGTAGACCTTTAATCAAATCACACCCAACTTCCTTTTCTCCCATTCGTTCTTGCCTTCTTGTAGCTATGCCCATTATTTTCCAGCGACTACTCATGACATGTGTACCCAGACAGAGGATTGTAGAATGATTCAAAAACAACGTCAGTCTCCCATCTTGGAATTTCGAGAAAAAAGAAAGAAAAACAGAAAAGAAGACCTCCGCCCGTCCTGACCTCTCTACCCTCCCTTTTCCTTATTTTCTAGTGGGATGAATATGACGACCCTTGCCCTACGACGTCGGCACAACCAATGTGGCCGTCACCGTCGTCGTCTCTTTCTCCTTCTGTGTCACCGTGACTGTGAAATAAACCGACACGGTTGGCGTTCCGTTTCTGACAACGATGCTTGTCGCTGCGTCTGCGCTGCCAGGTGCCACACGACCTGCCTCCAATCGAGCAGTGGCATGGTCTTTGGTCGTCGTTTCTGCTTCTGCCCCTGCCGGCGGGGTTGGTGCCGGGGGGCTCGAGGGAGCGGAGCTCGTCAGTTCTACTGGGATGAGCAGAAGACTTTTGGGGCTGGCCAACGACTCCTTTGTTGTTGTCGGAGGAAGCAGGCTCGCAGGAGAGGGCTGATTGAACGATTGAGTAATGACGATATGGCTCGCTTGAACCGCGGACGATGTTTCCTCCACTGGCGGAAAAGGTGATGCCGGCGGCGGCTGCGGCGGCGGCACCGGTAACGTGGATGACGATGATGATGACAAGATGACAGTCGATGTGGGCTCTACGCCGGGAATATTTTGGAGCGTCGTTGGGACCGCCGGCCTGATGGAGGTCGTGATGGGCTCCAGCGGCAATGGTCCAAATGATGATGATGATGACGACAGCAGATCGGCAGGTGTTGAGGATTCCAGACCAGGAAGATGGGGGAGCGCAGTCGTGGCTGCCGGCCTGGTGGAGGTCGTCGCAAGCTCCGGCGGCGGCAGTAGAAACGGTGAAGAAGACAGTGATGACGACACGATGACAGGGCTTGTGGATTCAACAACATCGGGGACACCTTGGAGGGTAGTTGTGGCTGCCAGAGAGGTTGAAGTCCTGACAGGCTGGGGCAAGGGAATTGCCAATGATAATAATGACGACACAATGACAGTCGCAGTCGGGGCTTCCCGGGGCACAGACGGGGTTGCTGGCCCGATAGACATCGTTGCAGGCCCCGCTTGAGGCGCAGTGTCCGGAAACGAAGGTAAAGCCCCAGACGTCGATATCAACGAGGACGCGATGACGGTTACGTATTCCGTCAAGGTCGACTTTGATCGTCTTGTTTCTGTGGTCGGACCAGTAGCCTCAGGACTGGAGGTTTTGGTCAAATTGAACTCGGGAGTTGCAGTGGGCACCGGCGTCACGATTTTTCCTGACGCTGTTGTGGAGGGCGATGCCAGCAAAGGCGAGGTCACCTCGGCAGATGTCGACCCTCGATGTTGACTCGGGGCCGTTTCTGGGGATGAGGTCGACTGTGTCGTCGAAGTCACCGCAGTGATGTCTCCGTTCGGTCCACCCGGAGTATCGGGAGCTCTCTCAGTAGCTGTGGCAAAAGAAACTGATGTCGTCTGTGGAGCTTCCTCGGGCTCGGTACTCGTTCTGATACCTTGGGGGACGGAAGATGGGATCGAGCCTGTGGGGAAGTCACTGGCTGCGTTGGACGGCGAAGCAGGTTTTTCGGTTGTAGTCAGCACTATTTCGCATGAAGTGTTTGTGGACCGATGTGAAGCCGTCAGACTAAAGCTCATTGAAGATTCCGTAAAAACGAGCGGCACCGTGGTAGTCTGCGCGGTCGTTGCCGAGGCCGACGATGGTGACGATGGTGACGACAAAGTTGACGGCGTGGCTGCAGTGTCTGTTACCAGAGGGGCATTATTTCTTGCAGCCGATGTGCTCAAATCAGCTGTTGTCAGAACGGATGCTGTGGTTGTCGTCAAGTTGATCGCCAGTGTCGCGGTGTTGTCCACGGCGGATTGCTTATTCGTCCCTGTCCCCTGCGTAGAACTAGAATGAGACGTGGCAGTAGCCAGGGCATCGGTGTGGACTGTGACCCTTGATTCCGTGGTGGTCAAAGATGTCGCACCAGGGCCCGCGAAGGACGAATTTGCTGCAGGAGCAACGAGAGTCAATCCAGTAGCCACTGACCTGGAAGGCGTTTCAGTGGTCACCGCCGTCGATAGGTCGACAGTGGCAGATGGCGAAAGAGGACTTGACACAACTGTTGCTTGAGAGCGTGACTCGGTCGTGTGGGTTTCGATATCTGTTGCTGCAACACCTGTTGAGGTCACTGCTGATGTCAAGGGTGTTCCAGTCGTTGAGGGACTCCCAGATTCGGGTTGAGTCGGCTCAGTCTTTTGGCCATCTTCCGTTGTTGGTGTACTGAAGGTGACGGGAATGACAGCCAACGGTCCCGTGTAAACACCTGAATTCTGACCCTCGTGGTTCTGGATCAAGGCAGCTGACGGGATGGGCAAGTCTGTTTCGGCCACTGTTGACAAGCTTGGTCGAGGGGTCGAGCCAGCAGGCAGCGTGACGTCACCCAAAGGGCTATTGCAAATTGTCTTCAGCCATGTGCTTCGTATTCTGAGAGTTGAAGCTGTGTAGATTTGACTTTGCTTACCTGAGAGCATTTTCTTGGGTCTCGTTATCAGCGCGGCGTAGTCTATGTAAGATGTCAATATCATCGTGCTGTTGTAGCCGAACAGGGACGGCAAAGGCTACCTGGAGAAAGACCGGTGGAGAGGACCTGCCTCGACAAAATGAACGGCGAGAAAAAGATGAGCCGTCGCCGCCACTGCGGCTGCGTTGAAGCGCATGAGAGCCCCCCTTTTTTTTCTTTTTTTTTTCAACTTTGACTTCGAGCAATGCTTGATATAGTGATGATGAAGATGTCCAAACGTCAAGAAAGAGAGAGAGAAGGAACGAAAGGAGAAGGAGAGAGAGAAGAAACGAAAGGAGAAGAAATTATGAGCAAACTGTCACTTGAGAGAGTGGCTACGATTCCTGGTCAGAGAAGGAATGAAGGTGGTCTTCGCAGCAAATACGTATTCAGTCCGTCCCAGTGGTGTTCCTCTGACAGTCTTGTGAAACCCGTGAACAAGTAACAGAGAGTGAGTGTTCAACAAAGATCACCGGCTGTCGTTTGTGTGAACCAGACGTGACACAAATGGCCCGGAAGCAATGAAATCGGGTGAAACAACGGACAAGCAACTCAAAAAGGGTTATGGTATCAAGCAACACAAAAATTCGTCGGTGAAACCGCAAAGAGGAAAATCCAGTCAGAGTCAAAAGAGCGAGACAGCTGACGAGGTGCGCGGCCGAAATGTAAAAGTGAAGGTGAGCTTTTTGTTTTCAAACGTGAGAAAGAGAGCCAGGAACACCAGAGTTACTGGCCAGGAACAGACATAAGGAAAGGAATCTGACGCAAAGAAAAGGGCCAAGGAATACTGAGACTTCTGGGAGAAGATGCAGGAAAACCTGGACGCCGCCATGACGATTTTGTAGTTTATCCGTACGCTTGTCGGCAACGTGATGGCGTCTTTGATGGTACCATTGTGTAGCGCTTGGCCAGCCGGAGAGGCCAATGTCGCGTCGGCCTCACGCACACCCTGGACCCGAAAAAACCGTGGTCTGTTCCGGAAGAACGGGGCGCGGCGAATGTTGTGCGATACAAGATCACTTCATGGCCGCGAGACCGGCTAGATTCGTTCATGTCTGTTTGACGTTGCGTTTTAGTACAGGGGTGGAGGTCTTCAGGTCGAGGCACAAAGGGCTGTGTCAACTGAACACAAGGCAGGTAGGCACGTTTTCCTGACCGGAACGTTGCAAGAGAATCGACCGCATCCGCGCGGCTGGCATGCAGTGCTCCTCTGCCATCGGTGATTAGAGGGCATCAAAGAGCGCGCGTTGTAGCCGCTCGTTTGGATTACATTCCCACGATCCCAAGACGGAGTCTGCGAGAGCGAAGCTCCTGGCCAATCACTGACCCCGAGCTGCGCGTACCTGCCGCAAGGTCCCAGGCCGGTGACGACACAGCCATCACCTTGCCGCCCAATTCCCGGTACGGCAAACTCTCCAGGGTTCCTTTCGCTTTGATTGGTTCGCAATGCATGTGGCGTTGCACAAGTTTTTTTTTTTTTTTTTTTTTTTT
>JMQE01001628.1:0-14973 GCA_000731825.1 Hypocrella siamensis | reverse complement strand
CAACTCTTGGGGGAATTATTATTTTGCCATGTTTCCCATGTTTCCCATGTTTCCCCCATTTTCCCTTTACGGCTGGTCTTGCCGGGCGGTGGTGGGCCGGTGGGTGGTAGCAGCCAATACCTATACCCGGCAACTTGATGCCTGAAAAATAGTCAAAATGGTCGGGCAGGATGGCGGTTGGCGGGTTGGCGTGCTGTCGGGCCCCACCTCGCCATCGCACTCGCCAAATTATTCTCGTTTGAGACTTGGGACAGAGAGCCAACTGACGCGCTAACAACCTCACGGTGCCCGCCCGACCCTCGCTTTCGCTTTCTTTGCGGGCAGTACAGTACAGTACAGTACAGCACAGTCAACGAAGAGCAAGGGGCGCCGGACCACAAAGTTCCGTGGCTTTGTCGAAATCGCCAGCTCTACAAGGCCGCTTGCGACGCTTCCCCCTTCTGACGCCGCTTGCGACCCCATCCATCCGCAGAGTTGACAATGGTCCGGTCGGACAGTGACGAGTACTCAACCCGCGAGCGACATGGGCATCATCGTGATGGCACTAGAGGCTCACGGCGGCAAGTTCTAGCCGATTCACGTCACACGCGGCAAAGGTCTTGGGAACGAAGCAGACGGTCACGGTCACGGTCACGGTCACGGTCACGGTCAGAGTCCCCTGACCGGCATCGCCGTGACCGCGACTCCGGGCGTCAGCGCAGCAGGGAGCGTCGACATGGTCGTGCCAGCCGGGCCGAAAAACGACCCAGGTCTCGTGAGGACAGGCACTCGGACAGGCGACGGCGGCGTGAAGGTAGCAACGACTCGTTTGACGGCTATGGAAAGGCCGCCGTCAAACAGGGAGGGCCCCTGCCATCGCAAGAAGCTTCGTTTGCCGTCACAAAGGGAGAAGACGCAGAGAAGCCAAAGCAGAAGCCCGACTTCCGCAATTCGGGCGCCCTCGCGGCAGCCTCAAACTCGGTATTGCAACCCGACGGAAGCGTCGTGGTGCTCAAGTATCACGAACCGTCCGAGGCTCGCAAGCCTCCAGCTCGGGACCAGTGGAAGCTGTTTGTGTTCAAAGATGGCGAGATTGTGGACACGGTTGACCTGAGTTCACGAAGCTGCTGGCTGATCGGTCGCGAGATGGCCGTGGTTGACTTGCCGGCGGAGCATCCGAGCATCAGCAAACAGCACGCCGTCATCCAGTTCCGTTACACTGAAAAGCGGACCAAGTTTGGAGACAAGGTCGGCCGAGTGAAGCCCTACTTGATTGATCTGGAAAGTGCCAACGGTACCATTCTCAATAATGACAAGGTGCCCAAGAACCGCTATCTCGAGCTGCGAGACAAGGACATGGTTCAGTTTGGCCACAGCAAGAGGGAGTACGTGGTCATGCTGGCTCCCAGAGATTGAGCCGCAGCTTTTCTTGGCATGGCAGCACAAGCTTCTGCTGTGCTGGGTGTTGCTGCTCCCGCCAGCTGACTTGCTTGCCCGCATCTCAGCACCTCAGCACCTCGGCGCCTCGGCGCCTCGGCGCCTCACACGAGACCATGTCAACCAAGCTAGGGAAAATGATGGATCAGATCTTCTTGGACCCTGACTCATTCACCGGCTGTTCAAAAGTCTTGGCCCAAGTGCCGGGCAATCCGATTCTTCGGATGCTACACCTGCGTGCATGTATGCATGCGCGACGTCTTCCTCGCCGCCGCCGCCGCCGCCGCCGCCACCACCACCACCAACAGGACGTGCGACCATCAGAAGAAAGAAGGAAGAGAACAAAAAAAAAGAGGGTCGCGAGCATGACTCGGCCGGCTCGGCCGAGTCCACGGAGCTTGCACATGAATCCAAGCGAGAGCTGTCCCATCAAATGCAGGGTTGCTGGCGGCCGCACCGAGACCTTTCCCCTTAGAGGCAGTTGGCCCTGGTGCTATTCAATAGCTTTCGCCGGTACAGCAAACAAACTCCGCCGAAACAAAGGAGGGGGTGGTGGCGGCTGGAAGCCTCATTCACACAGAGCAGGGCTATGATGGCCGGACCATGATGTTGACGGATCCGAGGCAGCGTTGGCGGTGGTGACACAAGACAAGTCCCGGCACAAGGTTTGCCTTTGACGCCTTCACGAGCCGGCACTGCCTCTGACTGGCGTACCACAATGAGCCAGCATCCTATGCTCGCTGCGCGATTTGGCATGGGCGCGCGCGCTACTCTTCCTCGCCTTTTGCTTTGTCTCTCCGCCTTTTGCTGTGTCTTTCTGCATCGATGCAAGCACCAATCACCATTCAGATGACTTCACATGAGGATACCACGATGCTTGGGCTTACGACATCTTGCCAGACGTGACGGGGAATGGAAATAAGACGACTCGTAACGTGTTGCCCGTGTGGATCATTTCTTTTTCTCTTTTTTTTTTTTCTTTCTTTTCTCTTCTTTCTTTTTTATTTTTAAAAAAAAAATTCCCAAATTTTTCAGGGGCCTGAGGGGTCCATGACTCTCTCAATCCTGGACTAGCCTCACACTTCAGCCTCACACTATGACTACCCCTACCAGAAGCTATTGGAACGGCAATGGCGTTTTCCTGCCCAAAATGGTTCCTGGCCATGGACCACGAATGCCTTTTCCGTGATCGGGATTGAGAATGCCGTGAGGGGATTCTTGGAATATCTCCGCCGATCGCTTAATCTTGGTGGCTGTCTGAACCCCAACCCGAGCCACGTTTTTGTTTTTAGAAAATTTCCCCTCGCGGTTCTGATATGTGTGTCGGCGCGGCCGGGCTAGACGGCAGGCTTCATCTCTTGCTGCCCAATTTCACATGGCAAGGCAACCGAGGGTCTTGCAGAGGGCAGGGAGGGCGACGGTGGTGCAACCCTTGAGCATCGAATTCGGGTGTAACAACTCGTTTTCCTCATTGTAATCGGTCCTGTGATATGGGCCCTCACGCTCCGGCACAAGTCGCCTTGCGATTCTGCGGCATGCTTGAAGCCAAGCCACAGGCAAGGGGGGAGAAGAAAGTCAATAGAATAGGCATCGAATTTTGGTCACGATGGTCGTGTGTCTTTTTTGTCGGTCAACGTTACTCTGATTTGCTTGCAACCTCAAAGCCCAGCCCAGAGCGAGGGACGGGCAAAGTCGCTGGTGGGAAGCTTTTATAAGACGAGTTCTCTCCCCAACTGTTGTCGAGTACCAAAATCCTGTGTATAGTCAGAAGCATTCTCATCCAACAGAGGTAGACTGTTTTACTTTTTCGATTGCCATTTCCATTCTTTTTCACTTTCTGGGCATCCCTTCTATCTCTCCCTCCCTCCCTCTCTCTCTCTCTCTCTCTCTCTCTGACTCAACACATCTTGGACTGTTGAATCATCATGGTAAAGCTTTCTCTCTGATACAGACCCTTTCCCCTTAATGGTCGCCAGGTCAGCAGCAGTCGTGATGGTTTTCAAAGCTGACAACATCCACTCCACTGGTTTACCAGCGCCGTCCGAGTCTGAACATCGACCGATTTGACGCCACGGCCGTGTACACGCACCCTGAGGCCAAAGTCGACATTGTCCTCGTCCACGGACTCAACGGACACCCGCGCAAGACGTGGACGGCCAAGAACGGCACCTTTTGGCCGGCCGACCTCCTCCCGGCCGCCCTCAAGAACGACCACGCCAACGTCATCGTGTACGGCTACAACGCCGACGTGGTGTCGCGGAGCAGCAGCGATCACGGCCCGAGCGACAACCTGATCCACCAGCACGCGCAGACGCTCGTGACGAACCTCACCATGTTCAGGCGCGACGAGGGCACGACGCGCAACCCCATCGTCTGGATATGCCACAGCCTAGGCGGCATCCTGGTCAAGCGGGCGCTGCTGTACTCCAACGACGTGCAGGCCGAGCACCACGAGCATTACCGGTCCGTCTTTGTGTCGACGTACGGCATCGTCTTCCTGGGCACGCCGCACCGCGGTGCCGACGCCGCCGCCTGGGGCCTCATGCTGCAGGGCGTGGCTGACGCCATTATGCCCAGGAAGTTGTTTGAGTCCGAGTCGATCTTGCTCCGGACGCTCAAGAAGGACAACGAGACGTTGGCGAATATTAATAATCATTTCCTCGACATTTATCAGCGTTTCCGGATACACATGGTGCATGAGAATCACAAGACGGATATCTGGGGGTCCAAGTTGGTTTCTCTTTCTTCTTTCTTTTTTCCCCCTTTTCCTTTTTTTTTCTTTTTTTTTCTCTCTCTTTTTCCTTTGCGGTATCAAACCTCCTGACTTCATCAAGAATCACCATTGTAGACGCCAACTCGGCAAGTCCGCAGCTCCCAGGCGTGACATTCTACGGCATCGAGGCGACGCACTCACAAATGTGCAAGTTTGCAGACGCCCACGCCTCTGGCTTCCGGACCATCACGACCGACCTTCGGCAATGGATCCGCGAGGCGCCGGCCCTCGTCGCCGCCCGATGGCGCATCGAGGACGACGACAAGGCCCGGCGCATGCTTCGGGACATTCGGGAGAGAATGTCTCCATTTGTACGTGGCTCTAACAATTGTAACGGTCCTTTTCTCCTTCCCCCAAGCCCCCCTCCTAACCTTTTTTTCTTTTCATCATGTAGATGCCGGCCTCGTCGCCTTCCGCGACCGACGCGTCCACGACGAGGTGCAACAGCATCGTGTCCAATCTGTCGAGCATCTCGACCCTCTCGCTTTCCGACACTGTTCCTTCTCTGGTCCTGCCGGGGAGGGCCGAGCTGGCAAAGGTGGAGGATATCCGTGGGCCCGGCGGCGTCGGTGCTGATGATGTGTGTGTGGGAGAGGGGCATGAATGCTGGTTCAAGTGGCATTCGTAGCGATTTCCTTGACGTCTTGAATTCGCAGGAGAGGGACCTTTTTTTTTTTGAAGCATTTTTGTTTATTTTCTCTTCTTTCTCTACATGTCAGCCTGCGAGGGCGCTTTACTTTATTTAAAAATTGGAGAGTGATTAGCATACACGATTAATACTAGAGATTATCCTGTTTAGAGTTAATTCTGTGTCTTGCTGGAAGCTGCCAGCGGCACCATGATCGTCAAGGAAAGATAGGTACAGTAGATTCACGCGAATACGTAAACATCTATGTATGTACGGAGCATATACACAAATACAGATATATTATATACCAATGTATACACATATTAATGTACATAAATTACATCATCCTATCTACAAATGTACGTATCTGCCTCTACACGCACCTCTTGGTAAAAAAAAAAGACAAATACTACAAGCACTTCATCTCACCGCAAATGCGCACACCGCCACGTGCAGATGCAACAAGAAAATCCCACCAACCGCCGACACGTCACGTTTGCCAAAAATAACAGCGGGCACGCATGCATGACTACTTTGTCGGGGGGTTCTTGTTGGCGGAAAAGAAGGGAAAGTAAATAAGATAGTTTGAGTCGGCAGTGACTTGTCTCATGAGGCGATTTGTCGATTTGTGCTATTGTGTGTATGTACCTAGTATATATATACTGTACAGGAACCTACTTAGGTACCTATACAAGCACCTGGATAGGATGCCGCAACGGGCGCCGCGGCGATTACGTACTGTAGATTCTCCGCAGCGGCGAGGATGACGCGTTTGCTCGTGAATGCGCCTGAGTGGGATGGATGTAACGTCTCTTTTTTCTTTTTCTTCATGGTATTTTCTTTTCTTTTCGCCGTATTCATGGTCTTTTCCTAGCAAGCTGACTCATCCAGAGGCACCCTTTTTCTCGTGCTCTGCTGCGACTCAATGACAAAGGTTTTTCTTGTGCGCTTAAAATGACGCGATGGCATTGGACAAGAACGGACTCATTCGCAGGACTACTCTCTCCTGTTTTTGCGCGTGATGAAATGCCATGACGAGTGCCGACATGACGTCTGTAGACGGGACGAAAGTCTTGATGCTTTTTCTGTGCGCTGGCTTGGCTTGTAGGAACAAAGGCCTGCTGAGGCGGGAGTGCGATGAAATGGTCTTGCTGCGGACGGGAAAGAATGCTCGTTGCTGACAAAAGATGTTTTCTTGTCCTTTGTTTACTTTACATTCATGGAGTCATATTTGGGCTTTGCCCTCTCTTCTCCCGCAAAGGTTCATCTTCATTGCGTTTCTTCCGTCCTGGATGCCATTTGCGCTGCATGCTTACTCCCTCATCGAGCGCGATCCATTGCGAGGACGGACTTTGCAGGCCTGGATTTTTGTGTTTTTTCTTCTTCTTTTCTCTTTCCATCAAGACGTCTTTTCCGTCATCGGATAAGATGGAGAAAAAAAGTCAATAGTCTTCAAATGCACCCACCTCTGAATCAAACCGCGTCTCAGGCCATTCATCAAATCATCCCCTACCATCCATCCATCCCAACCTTCAAAACCTCGTATCGCGTCGTCCGTTCATCGCCCACCACATCTCGTACAACTTGTCCCGACGAATCGGCGATGACTAGGCAATAAAATCCGCCATGACTGACACCCCCCCCCTTTGTGCCATGCAGCGTTTCGCTGCCGGCATGTGTGCATGCAGCTCGCTTAGCCGGCTTATGCGGATCGTACTGCATTCATTTGTAAGATTTCTCAAGACATTCCACGTTCTGGGTTAGCATTTGCATTGTCCCCCCCCCCCCCCCCCTCTTTCTATTCTCTCTTCTATTGTTGAATCGTCTGCGACACGACGTCATAATCTCACGAGGTGAGGATCGAAAATGGCCCAGGTTGTGGTTGTGAGGACATGGATTGCCCGTTGTTAAGGGGCACCGGGTTCATTGGCTCACAGTACTTGTCTTTGAGACGGACAGAAGGTGGATGAGGACAAGATTTTTCTGTCTTGACGGTGCCTTCATGGTAGAGATGAACGTTGAAGTCATGACCCAGGCGCGTGGGTCGCTGGTGACATTGCTCTTTTTTTTCCCTTTCTTGCTTTTGGCATTTTATTTCATTTTATTTGGCCTTTTTTTCCTCATCGCGGTGCAAAAGAGCGCTCTTTCGCATATCTCTTCCTAGCTGCTGCTCGTTTCACCACCCTGTTATGTAGCTTACGGCCTTATGTCATCGGCCACCGAAAAAAAACGATGCGGCCTTTCGAAACCGAATTCCAGTAGCTGTAAGAGTGTTGTCTGGTTCATGCCTTGGCTGCATTGTACTGACGAAAATAAACCCAGCATAAAGTACATTCAACCTTAAAAAAAAACTTTCCTACCGTCTATCCCCGTTCATCGTCAAAATCCCCCAAAGAGTGAAAATAGTTCGTCGACGCCAGACAAACTGTACATGAGGCATAAAAAGTCATTTGCAGCCATCTATCTACCTTTCATGCGAGGACCCCCCCCTTAGCAAAACGTCTTGTCCTATTCAGTAATTTCCTTGGAGCATGAATGCGTCGTGGGGGGCTTTCGGGCCTTTTTCACGTTCACGTATAACAGCGGGAAATCGCAAGTGCCGCGTGTTTCTTCTTCTTCTTCCTTGGGCGACTGACTGTTCAAGGCTGCCGCGCGTATACATTGTTGAGAACAATCAGCGTGGGTGGAGACCGGTTTCAATGCGGCGGTCGGCATTTTTTTCATTTTTACTTTTTTTTTGCGCCTAGACACTACATTGCTGGTTTTTTTTTTGCCATCACTGAGGATAAGTAGACCAGGCGTATTCGGCTGAAAAAAAAAAGAAGGTACTCGTTACGAATTGCCAATCTTCGTACACGCTCGAGAATTGACAGGAGCGAGGTAAACCTTGTTCTCCAAGTCATTCTTTACAAGAGCTCAGGGATGTATGTGTACCGGTGCGAGTGCTGTGTCGAGATTGGTCAGTCAGCCAAGTAAGTGGTGTGTGCTGACCCTCATCTCACGACAAAAAGTCCCGAATCAGCCATTCAGGGAGCAAGCCGTGGCCGGTGCCGCCAAAGACCGGCGCTGCAAACAAAGACTGAGCAATCCAGCTCGTGGGAGCCGGCCAAACCGAGACGCCGAGCCGCCGAGACGTTTTCCATCACGGACGTGACGGGTTGGTCCGATGGCGATGCTTTGTCGCCGTCATCATATATTGTACGTGTTATGATGCCTGCTTACGGGTGCCGTTTGTGCACAGTACATTGGTGTGCGTACAGTGGGTGTAGGTGTCATCCAGGGCATCTTGCGAGCAGCAGCACAAAACGACGTTTCGGAGAAACTACCAAGAATCAAATGACAAAGAGGCATGAAATGCCAATCGCTCGACTCCTCTTGAAAGGTGGTTTCGGTGACGTGCGATACCTGCGGTTGCGGTATACGCTGGTCCAAGATCCACGGTCCCCAATTCAATCACCCATCATCCATCATCCACAATCCACAACTCATCCATGTCAAGCTGCGTGCTTTTACACAATATCCACTAGTAGCCTCGACTTTCCACTGTGTACATTCCCAAGGAGCCGCCGAGACCAATCGCGGCACCATGACATGTCCATCACACAAGCCCAAGTCTATTGCTGCGTGTCTGCTGTACGAAAGAGTCCTCATCCCGGCGGGAGCCAAAGCGAGGCGGGTCCCTTCTCCATCACAATGACTTGATTTGATGCCAGCCAGGGGCTTGGTCCGTAATGTACAGTCCAGTATCCAAGGCCGCCGTGGTATCTCAGCTGGGTCCTCTGACGTAAATATGGAATCTGTGGAGATTGGTCATCATCGTTTTCGGCATGAAAAAAAGATGAATTTGGCCGGGATGCAAAAAGGCAATTGATTGTCCAAGAAGGGAAAGGGGGGAGGGGGGGGGCTTATCGACTTCTGAAGCGCCTGAATATGACATGCGAGGATGAACAAGGGCAGGTGTGTAACAAAGAGCTTTTCACGGTGGTGGGTGCATCACGGTCAATTGGTCGGCGCCGCGGCAAATGGACACCACCTTGGCAGAGAGAGGCATGGCCAAGCGCGGCGAAGCGGCAAGAAACCCGTCTCTCGCGAAAGCGAATGGCATCAAGAGAGAATCTGTAAACGAGTCACTTTGATGAATTGTTCCGTGGGCCAGGGCAGGCAGGCAGGCAAGGTAGGCACACCGAGGGTCAGAGCACTACGATCCTGCTCTTTCTCTCTCTCTCCCTCTCTCTCTCTCTTTTTTTTTTTTTTCCTTTTTTCCTTTTTTTTTTTCCTTCTTTTTTTTCTCTTTTTTTTTCTTTTTTTATCCGCAGGGCTGACCGACAGGTACGACATGGACAGACACTAGCTACGCCGTCGTCATTCGTGGACTCTTGTTGATGCGTGACAACTGTCGAGGGCCAGATGCGGAAAGTGGTCGAGGCGATGCCGGCCCGGACCTGACTACTGCTGGTTGACGGCGGCCTGTCCATTTCAGATGACGCTTCAAGACGGTGATTTCGGCGTCTGCGCAGATGGTGTCGGCATCGGATGAGGACGCGTGAGGCCTCTGCTTCATCCATGCAGCATCAGCATCAGCATCGGCATCGGCATCGGCATCAGCAACGCTGCTTTCCCATGCGTCGGCAGAGAATTGATGAAGCCATGGCGGCTGCGCCTGTCGTTCTGGCCGCCGCCTCGGGAATCTGATACTGTGCGATGCGGTCATACAGTGGAGTCGGGTCACGGTGCAAGGGCATCCTTCTCGGTCCGCCTCGTACTGTCTGGCTCAATCTACGTCACCGGCCCCCCCTTTTTTTTTCAAGGGAACGATGGGCAGGAACGGAGACTGCAACGGCCGGGCCACGGCAGGGGCGCCCGAGCCCTGAGCACTGAGCACTGTTTGCACATGTATTGTTTGCCTGCATGTGCAGATTTCAGGGTTCGATGCCTCGAGCACCTACCTGGTCGGTGCCTACAGTACGTAGTAGCGTGCAGCAGCATTCATGTCACGGTACGTAGCAGCAATAGCAGGCAGCAGCAGCAGCATCCCAGCCACGCCATTCCCGGACCCAGACAGGCAGGGTCACGCCAGATCTTCAGCTCGACTGCTGCCATCTCAACCATTCCTTATCGCGGCTCCATTGCCACATTTCTCTGACCGTTCCAGGGGCACGGCTCGCCTGGATGCTTTCTGTCGACAAGTGTATTCATTTATTTCATTTATTTCATATGAATACTTTTTGATTGCTTTTTGATCTTTTTCTTTCAATTCTGCCCCTCACCACGTACATATGTATATGTGTATGTAGGCATGTTTCGGCCTACTTTTTTTTTTTTTTCCCGACGACCTGCGTCCGTTCGCGGCTGGGTCAAACCACGACGCTGCCTCTCTGATTTCGTTTCAGGGGCGGGAGCTCGACAGCTACGGGGGTGGTTGAAGATGAACCATTTGGTGTATCGCTCCTCTATTGTCCACCCGGTTACCGGCCTGGCGCCAAGGCGCCACCACATACATGTACGTACTGAACGTGTGTGTGTCATGGCCCATTGATTCGAGCGAAACACAGCGGTGGGCTTGGTGGAAAATGAAGTGATGCATTGCCGGAGTGGAACCGTGATGCATGTAACATGTATGCACTCAGATGCATCATGGCTTGCAAGGCGGGAGCAGAGAAAAGAACCAAGGAGAATGAATTAACAGAAAGAAAAAGAAAAATTCTCACGGCAAAACCGACGACATCAATGAGCACTGTACTGACTGACTGCACATGTTGCGCAAAAGTAGTATAGGTGGATCACCGGATCTTGCAGGGATCTGGCTTGGATGGGGCCGACGATGGGTCAAACAGCAAGCCAGGCCCCCCACAAGCAATCGTCACATCGGCAAGCATTGTCTACTGGCGTCGCAAGGGTAAAGGAAAAAAAAAAAGAAAAAAAAATCTTTGCTGCTGCTGCTGCTGCTGCTGCTGCGAAAACGCGGCGGCAAGCACAGCACAACAAAGCACGACACAACACAACACAACACAACACACTCCTGAACGAGTTGGTTCTCGGGCCCGAAAAATTACTGGGTCATTTCCTGATAAAATGCCGCAGCGAGTAGCCGGCGTTATCTCATCTCGACCACAGCTTGGCGCTTGGATCCCGAGGCCGCGACTTGGGTTACTACTCTGCTCGCCCGGCGGTGGCCAGTTGCGTCAACCTGACTCGCCCGGGATGGTTCTGCCGGGCGTAGCCCAACTACTCAGAGGGGTGTCGCTGTATGAATCGTTGTGAGTGAAATCTTCTGGTCGAGGTCGAGCACACCCAGGATGACGGTGTGCAACAGAAGCATAGATATCATGGCCAGTAGGTCGGTCCCGGCAGGGGTAAGGGGTTCTTGCTCGACCAACGTCGAGGAGAAATGCAGAGAAGGCTTTATTGTCGGATTTGGGTCTAGAGTATAAAAGGCCTCTCAAGTCCCTCGCTCGATTTGTTTTATGAATCGTGTCTTTTGTATCTCACTGCTTCTCACTGTTGCTTCTCACTGCTTCTTCATCCATCTCATCCCACTTGAAGCTTTCTGCACAGCTTGACCTACAACCCTACAACTTGACCAAATTTTTTTTTTTTTTCACATTCACTCTCGTCTCTCACACTCTGCCGCCATGGCTCCCTCCGCAATCACGCCCGAAACCTCTCCCGAGCGACACGTCTCGGTGAAGAAGGTGGCGGGCTTCCAGACCAGGTCTCACAGCAGCTCCGTCTCCTCTGTTGCTTCCATCAAGCTCAACGACGGCAACTCGATCCCTCAGGTTGCCCTCGGCGTCTACAAGGCTCCCAACGGCCAGGAGACAGAGGATGCCGTTACGGCCGCCCTCGACGCCGGGTATCGTCACATCGACTCTGCCGCGCGATACGCCAACGAGGAGGCTTGCGGACGTGCCATCCGACGCTGGCTCGAGAAGACAGGCACGCCGCGTGAAGACATCTTTGTCTGCTCCAAGCTCTGGGACGCCGATCACGGATACGAGGCAACATTCAACGCCCTCTGCTCATCGCTGGAGAAGTTTGGTCTCGACTACCTCGACCTTTATCTGATCCACTCGCCCGCCGAGGACGAGCAGAAGCGACTGGAGAGCTGGCGAGCGCTCGAGACGGCCCAGAAGCTCGGCAAGGTCAAGTCGATTGGCGTTTCTAACTTTGGCGCCTCGCACATTGAGAACCTTCTTGACAATGCCTCGGTCGTTCCCGCTGTCAACCAGGTCGAGGTTCACCCGTTTTGCCAGCGCGAGGCCCTGGTCGAGCTCTGCAACAAGCACGGCATCAAGATTGAGGCCTACTCGCCCCTGGCGCGCGGCAACAAGCTCGAGGATCCCACCATTACGAGCATCGCCAAAAAGTACAACAAGACGCCTGCGCAGGTGCTGCTGAATTGGAACGCCGCGCGAGGCAATGTCGTCCTGCCCAAGAGCTTGACCGCCTCGCGCATCCAGAGCAACCTGGAGAGCTTTGACTTTAAGCTTTCCGACGAGGATGTCGAGGCCATTAACAAGCTGGGTGCCGAGAATTACGTGACGGGCTCGATGCATAAGTCTGCGGATTGAGCTGCGGATTGAGCTGCGAAGTTTTTTTTTTTTTTTTTTTTTTTTTTCCAAAAAAGGAGACGACTTTTATTTTATCAATTCTTTTCAGGGAACAGGAAGGCGTTGGGACCAGCTGGACAGGATCCAATGATGTAGACTATAGAAGCACCACACTCGTCATGTCGTTCACGAATACTTGCAGGAACCAAACTATGTGGACATGACATCACATGCATCGAGTAATTGATGCGAGGCAAGGCGGCACTTTTTTTTTTTACACTGGCGTCACGAAGTCGAAATGAGAATTAGTCCAGTCAAGTGTTACTTCAACAGAGACGTGTTGTTGACTCGGGAACTTTGAGAATGTTTGCAGACTGTAGATTGAGAATAACGAGGCCAAAAAAAAGCAAAATGCGTCTCAATGTTTTTTTTTCTCTCAAACAATCTAAATACAAAGACCATCCCAGCAAAAGTGCAAAGGTACAAAAGTCATGTATTATCCATGAAACTGCCGGTCGCGTCAAAGGACCCGGAATGATGAAAAGCTGGCGCTGACTACACCCACCACACACATGTATACACACCTGTATGTATACACACATGTATACACACACACACACACATGTGTACCTAACCTACCTATACCTACTGCAAAGTGACATCCACTCACCTACTTACTGTACAAGGCATCCACAACCACGCGAAGGACGGATACTAAATCAAGACACACACGCACGATGCACGTTCGTAGCTCCACCGCTTCTGCTTCTACTGTGGCGGCCGCCCTACTCCCCCCCCCTTGTCATTCTGAATCAGTTTTTTTCCTGGCCTGTGATCTCTTAGACAGTCCCAGACCAATTGCGTTGCGTGCTGTCCATCCCATCCAACCGTGACCTCTTTTTTTTTTTTTTTGTTCCCGTGACGCCACGGCGACTGAACTGTTGGAAGGGCGCTGCAAGGCAAGGAAGGAGAGAAATGTCGGTGAGGATTGAAGGAGCTGTGCGCGCGGCGACAGGTGATGCAGATTTATTGTCTGCAGCTGGGTATTTTACAAGTGAGTGGGTGACTGACTGCAGATGATATACACGAGTAGTATTTTGACAGTGCGTAGCTTCCGGTCTGATTCCAGACCTATCCTATTTTTCTTCTAATTATTATTCAGAATTTCGGAAAAAATACGCGGAATTGCAGGTCCTAGACGAGAAAAAAAAAAAAGGCCTGTGCTTGGATTTAAAAGGGTGCATAGGTCCAGACGCGCTGAAGCTCAAGATATGACTCGCTGAAAAGTGTTTGAGTCGAGAGGTACGTGCTATTGGGTCTTGACACGTGAAAATGGGTAGGTACGTACTCTACGTCAATTCTCTGAATTTTTTTTTTTTTTTTACCCTCTCTTCTTTGCCCCCTTGTTCGGAGCACGTACAGAAGGTACTAGGTACCTACCTAGTAGTAGGTAGGAAGGTACCTAGGTACCTTGGCACCCCTTTTGGACTTTTTTGCGCACGGTTGAGCTCCCCTTGGGACAGGGGTCTTTCTCTTTTCTTTTTTTTTATCCCCTAGTTCTGACCGACTTTTTCTCTACCGTGACGAATTCGAACCTCTTTGGCACAATTTTATCCTGGGGCGAGATTTCAGCTGGCCATGACTGCTCTCAAGTCTTTTCTAGAGGCACCGCTACTGATGGGGGACTGACTGACTGACTGACTGGCTTGGCTTGGCTTGGCTGAAAGCAGAATGGTGATTGATGCCACACACACATACACACACACACATATGTATCAATCACATGTGTTTTTTTTCCCTTCTTTACAAGATTGTGATACATACATATATATGTATGTATGTATGTATGTATGTATGTACATAGTCTTTTTCTGCGCTGTGCGACGCACAGGAGCAAGCAAACCAGCATGTGTACGTTACGCTGCGTATCCACGAATTTCTTCTTTTTTCTCCAATTAATCAGAATTCTTCATTTCACCCAAAAACGAAAATTCTCTGCCAAAAAAACATGATGCGCTCTGCTCCGGCTCTGCAGCTCGCGCAAAGCAGGTAGGTAGATAAGTTTTTTCAATTCATCAGCCCAGCGAATGCTCTCATCCCCCAGACCAAGCACAAAAGAACAACACACACCATCTCTTTCATCCATCCATCCCCCTCGTCACATGCCATCACAACATCACCTCTCATGACGATCCCCCCTCCCCATTCGACGTATTTCCAGGCTGCCTACATGGCGCTGTGGCTTGGAGCGTTTTTTTCTCCTTTTCCCAGTGAAGAAGATCGTCGCCACATTCCAATAGTCGCAGCTGTGCCTCTTCCTTCTTCCCTCTGTCTACCTACCTACGCAGCTGTTCAGTTCTCCCTAGAATTACTACCGCCTATCTCTTGCACACCAATGTGTCTGCCGAGGCCGCCAAGGTGCGTCGAGACCCTTTACTATTGAATTTCATTTTAGCAAAAAAAGTTGGTAGTGTGGAGCATAGAATCCCCGGATCTAGTCGTAGGGCTGGCTGCCTCCTTGAAAACGACCTAAAAAAATGTCTATTTTGTGGCTACCCCCTCCTTCTTGCAACGACACATCATCGCCAACTTCATCACTCGGGGGG
>JMQE01001627.1:0-14981 GCA_000731825.1 Hypocrella siamensis | reverse complement strand
GGGGGGAAGGCAAAACACATTCATCCTTAAAGGATAAGCTAAAGAGAGAGGAGTTCTGTCGGCGTGGGCTGCTGACTCGCGCTCTTTGTATGCTGCATACCAATCCATCTCTGTAAAGCATCTACCTCATGGGAGTTGTGCCATGACCATGACAACATCCGGCCGCGCGACCGCCTTGTGGCCGGCATGGGGGACGAGTCATATGCCTTGGTCCGCGATTCGATGTAAGAAGGGGGAGGGTCCACGTTGGGGAAGTTTAGTTAATGCGCTCCTTTATTCCCCCCCCCCCCCGCTTCTCGTCCTAGCTTTTTTTACTGCTTCTCTATCTTGAGAAAGTATGACGTGGTATGCAGGTACCAAGACCGCCTAGCGTTGGAAACAGTTTCTCACCCTCAAGACATGAGCACCAGAAACTCTCGCATTACCCGACTTTTCGCATTTCTTGGCAATGGTACGCATGGGCGCCGTGACACTCGCCGTGATGCACTGCCTGTCGTCGGCCCACGCAGGCGGAGGATCGTCG
Source organism: Hypocrella siamensis (assembly GCA_000731825.1). Taxonomy (NCBI): domain Eukaryota; kingdom Fungi; phylum Ascomycota; class Sordariomycetes; order Hypocreales; family Clavicipitaceae; genus Hypocrella; species Hypocrella siamensis. The sequence continues at coordinate 14,458 of JMQE01001627.1, read as the reverse complement.
GCGGCGAGAACGCCAAGGCCGGCCACGTGGCCGTTCCTGCTTAGCACCTGACCGTGACCATGACGGCGGAGGCGTTGCTCCTCGACGGCACCACCTTGATCACGGCCAGCACCAGGGGACACCCAGCCTAGTCGCGGTGCAAGGGTTCATTCGCACGCGCGTCAAGAATTAAGAGGATAAATTCTGCTCGCATTGATGCTGAGTCGCGACCCGAAATTGACACATATGCCTCGGGCATAACTTGGGATGGCTCTCGACGTGATTCAGTGCCGTTCCTGGAGCCGCAAAGGATAACATTAGTGCTATTTAGGTTCACTCGTATGCTTCATGCCATCATCTCGGCCGTGGGAAGGTTGTATAAGCACATGAATCAAATTATCATGCTCATGATAACATCGGACTACGCGCCCAAATTGAGCCCAACGGCTGGCATGGAGGGGCGAGTAATTTGACGTGCCCCGGCCCGCGACAGTTGGGTTCGTGGCCGACGTAGATGTGAAAAAAGGGGATAGTATTTTGGGCCATGGGCTTAATTCATGCCCTTTTCTTTTTCCCCTCCTCCTCCCCCTTCCCCTGGGCTCCTTATCCCAGCCTTGGCTGGCTCTCTCTCCTTTTTCTTTTCTTCTAGTAATGCGACATGACATGACATGCAGGTATAAATACTGGCAAGGACTCGCCATAGTTGGTACGATTTTGTCATCCCAAGTCGTGCGCTCAAGCAAATCTCGCATTACCTAATTTCTCTTCCCACCCCGTGGCTTGAAATCCCGTCTACTAATCTAATTTCTTTCATCCCTTCCACCTTGACGCAATGATGCGCAGGGGGGCCATGGCACTCGCCGTGGTGCACTGCCTGTCTGCCCGGGCAGCCACTCTGGACAGGAGGATCATCAGCGGCAAGGACGCCAGAGCGGTGACGTGCCGTGCCTGATCAACACGCAATAACGCCTGGGCAACCACGACTGCGCGGGCGCCCTTCTCGACAGCACCACTGTCGTCACCGCCGCCCACTGCAAAGACTATGAAAACTTCTCGGCCAGGGCGGGATCGACGGTACGTGCCAAGACTAAGAAAGACTCCTCCTGTCTTGAAGGGGTGGGGGGAGACTGCTTCTTTGCTGACAGAGATGGCTCCATCAAGAACCGAACAAAGGGCGGCTTCAACTTTGAGATTATGTGGTGCACGACGCACCCAGACTACAAGACTACAAAAGAGGACGCCAACAAAGACGAGCCTTACCACCTCAACGACATTGGAATCTACAAGCTAAACACGCCCATGAAAGAGAGCGAGACCATCAAGTACGCCAAGCTGCCGGCCGACGGGTCCGACCCGCCGACGGGCTCCCTGGCCCTCATTGCAGGCTAGTAAGTGAAACGTTTTGACGCTAATTTTCTCTGCTCAAGAGGGAGCCGCCGACGACGGACGACTTGATTGGCACGGACTGACAAGAAGAGCAGGGATACCGTGAGCAGCACCCAGGGCAGTCCCCCCCAAGGAGCTCAAAATGGCCAGCGTCCCCATCGTGGCGCGTTTAGAGTGCCGCAAGCTCAACGCCCGCGTGGGCGATCGGGACTCGATCGTGTGCGCCGGCAGCGACGGCAAGGGCCTGTGCAAGTATGACAGCGGCGGACCCCTGGTGGACAGGACAAATCATTGGCATCGCATCCTGGGCCATACGCGGCCTGGACGACACGTCGACCGAGGAGAATGAAATCACGTGTGGCAAGGCGCCCGCCGTCTTCACAAGGGTCGCCAGCCATCTCGACTTCATCCGCAAGCACCTCGAGCCCTTCCAGCCGACGCTGGAATCCGAGGAGCCCGAGGAGCCACACCACAGCGACGCGAATGAAAAGTTTGCCAACGGCCCCGTCGTCCGCAGACACTGCGAAGGCCGTGTCGACGAAATGGTCTGCCTCAGGGCCGCCCAGCGCTGCACCTGACAGGTCAAGGACTCGCCTAGCATGACTGAATTTTTTCGAATGCATCGACCGCATGAGCGTCTGTCAGCACCTCGGAGATCCTGAGCTCGACCTGTGTCTTGGACATGCCAAGCAGTGCAGGAGCGATCTGGGCTTGCATCGGGCGAGGTGGCAGAACTTGCCACGTGTGCAAACGAGCGCTTGAGCAAGGAGAAGAAGCCGTAATGGCAAAAAGGGGGGGCATGGTTGGGTTTTGTATAGACTAAGAGGGGAACTGCCCGCCGTGCCACGGCATGTATATATACACTTTTGTTTTCTTCTTTCTGGGGGGGGGGGGGGGGGGGAGGGGGAGGATTTAAGAAAAGAACTCGCCTAATCTCCTTCTTGGCAATAGCAAAGTCTTTTCCCTGGAAAATCCCACGTGCACGCCACGCCCATCTTATAAAGTGTTCACGTGGAAAATGAGGAGACAAGGAGCACTCAAGGGCCCGGGAATAGCTTGGTGCTGAAATGGTCCCTTAGAGGATGGAGGTCATTAAAAGGGACAGCTAGATTATTCACCTTGGTAGCAATGTTATACTCATCACAAGCGAATTGTGTTGGGCTCGCGCTCGCGACGACGGTAACCCAATTGATTAAGCGTCGGGCGGGAATGGCGTGGTGGAGCAAGGGGCGAAACTCTATAGACACACCACTGTGCAGCATTCAATGGCTCTTTATGCTATTTTTTTGGCGCGGCCGTTTGTTTAAGCGCCCCAAACGCCAACGGCTATTAGTAGCGCCACACCATTTGACGGATCGATAAGCGCCGTCGACTTGCCGCCACAAGCCGCGCCAAGGAAATACTCGTTCACGGTTCTTCTCTGCCCCCGGAATCTGTCCCTCTCGTCTGCAGCTTGGCGCGCCCGCCGGAATCCTTGCGCATTGAATTGCGCACGCGCCTAGATTGGCTTCCCGCCTCTAGGGCCTGACGCACAACTCGCCGAGGGAAAACGTGAGCTGCCACGGCCATCAAATTTACTTGGCAATCCCTGCATCACCTTGATTGCTGCGTAGGCATTGCAAGTCGGTGCTCCTTGGCATTTGGGTCGAGTGCACGGCATGAGGCATCGTCATGGCATATGGTCAAGTCAAAGGGCCGTGTGCGGCCTTCAATCGGTTTTATTCTCGTCGGCGACGTGCTCAGCTAACCATGCGCGTGCCTCTTTGGCTGTCCAACGCTTCTTCGGGTCGTCCTGAAGGAGGCCTTCCACAAGTGGCAGGTAGTCTTGCGGAGCCGTCTTGATTGTGGGCCGAAGAACATCGTTGGCCCAAGTGTGGAATTGAAACCTGGGCGGGCCTTCGGTCGTCCACCCACAATCAACGAGTAGCTCGAGAGAAATGACACCCAGAGACCAGAGGTCGACTCCGTTTGTATACTGCGGCTCCGACTCCCAAATCTCTGGGGCCATGTACATAACGGAGCCCACAAAGGTGTGCATGGGGTTCGCGGCATGGTATTTTGACAAGCCCACATCAGTAATCTTTGCGACCTGGCGATTCAATCGCTCGTCCCACGCAATGAGGATGTTTTCGGGTTTCAGGTCGCGGTGCGCATAGCCTTTCTCGTGCATAAAGTCGAGCCCGGCACTAATGTCGCCCAATATGATGGGGTGTTGATCGTCTTGGAGGGGAAGAAGCGAGCGCAAGTCATGAGGAAGCCATTCCATAATCAGCCATGGTGGCTCGGTATCACGCCCCATTATCATCTCGAAAGCCTTGACGATGTGAGGCTACCCGGGGGACGAGTCAGCGGTCTAGGGGCAAGGGAAAGGGAGATAAAGAAGGCTATTGAGTGCAGCAGAATCATAGGCATACTAACATGTTTGAGATGTACCATGTTCTCGAATTCATGGCGCAAGATTTCCCATCGCTTCCAATTGACCTCTGGACTATCCGATGCTTTGTAGTGAGGCACCTTGGCTGCGAATTCCTTGTCCGTCTTGACTCGATGTACCTTGAAAACAGTGCCAAAACTCCCACCGCTGCTAAACCCTTCGACCTTCTTGTACACGGCGCCGCTCAAGGCGAACTTGACATCGGACGTTCCAGCAGTGCGAGAGGCCGGATGGACAGGCTGAGCCCCCATGACATCGGCTCGGAATCGCTTTACATGATCGTCGTATCGCCTCTTGCCCTCGCTCGTGAGTTTGGGGGGCCAAGCGCGGATTTGAAGCACCCCCATGTCAATGGTGCTGGGCGCCGTGATGATCTCGAATTGCGACCGTGTCAGGCGCACCCCGCGGCCACTGTCATTGCTTACAAATATCGGATTCCTTGACAAAGCGGTGATTCGAGGACATCGATCAATAGGATCAATGTCGATCCGGAAGTGCCGGCCACTAATGCCGGAAGTCCTGTCTTTTGCCAGTCGCAAGTCGCAATCGTCCGAGTCGTCTGATCCAGCGATCCAACCAGCCGGAGAAAATATGTTCTGTTCAAATCGAAGTGCAAAGAAAGGGCCTTGCGGGACGCTTGACTGGCCACCTTGCCAAGACTTGTCATCATCGCCGACATGGTCAGGCGGAAGAAAAGCGTATCTGCTATTCTCTGGTATAGCAACAAAGTCATGGACGAATTCCTCTTCACCCCCTTTGATTGCAAATATTAAAACAATCGTGTCGAGGTTGTCGGCGCGGTCAGCGGAACGGTTAAGGTCGGACATCTGGAGTGGCGCGGTTCTCTGTCGGCAGTCGGGGCTTTGCACGGCAACGCGAAATGATGGGAGGAGGAAAATAAGAACGGCAAAGTCAGACTGCTCAAAGAGCAGTCTCCCATGTCACCGTGTCACGCTTTGAACAGGTGGACAGGTGAACAGCATGTTATGCAGGGGGTCTTTGCAGGTGGAAAATGTATTGTGTATTGGATGTAACGCTCAAGATTGGTTGGTCTTGCCGCCCGCACGCCCTCGGCGCTTCGTCACCCCAGTGGCCCTGGATCGTAGGGTCATGCCGTGCTTGTTGCCAGTCTTGCAGCTGTTCAGAGGCGGGCGGCTACGCTGCGATTGGCGCTGGCGACGACTCGATTGTAGTGGCATGTTCATGTTTGGAGAGCAAGCGCCCGTTTGGTCGTTCACCCTTGTACTGGTCCTTGTACTGGTCCTGGTCTCATTGTTTTGCCTGAGCGCGTTTTCTGCGCGTAAGTTGTCCCAGTATTCTCGCACCATCTCGTCCTCCAAGCGCTCACGGTACGCCTTGAGGCAATCGGACTCGAGGCTCCAGTAGTCGTCGTTGTCAATGGCTTGTCTGTGCTCCTCGACGTCGACGCCCTGCTGCTTCAGTAGAGCTTCTATGCCGATGCAAACATTCCGCCACCGCTCCGTCTGCAGCCGGCCGGGCGGAGATTGCTGCAGCAGGACCTCGGCCAGGGCCAGGGCCTCCGTCTTCCAATATTCGCCGTCGGGTATCGTGTGTCGCTGGTCGTAGATGGCTGCGGGCTCGAGACCGTGAGCAGCCAGCTCGGCTGACCATTTGTACGAGTGTTTGTAGTCGGTCGCAAAGGTGATTTCGGGCGTAAGGGCTCGAAGTTTTTGGTCGAGTCGCTGCAAGTCCAGTTCGGGCAGGTGCCAATCTGCTGGAGGTGTGCTGTTCATCGCGTATATCGGGGAGTTGGCGATTGATGAAATTGAGCTATTTCCTTTTTTTTTCTTTTAGCGTGCCAGCTCGGCCGTGTGCGAGAATTCGGTCCATCACGTGTGGGCCACGCCACGTGTTGAGTGGTCGGCTAGTGAAATACAGTGGATTTAGTCTCCCTTTTCCCCGACAGCCACCTTCTGAAAGCTCAAAGAAACTTTTTTTTTACTCACCAAAACTAGATTCATTCACCACCATCCCTCCGTGGCGTAGTGGGGTCATACGCCTGGATTTCCCACGGGCGCGTCCGCTCCTTGTGTGCTCAACCATGACCTGGATGCAGTGGCTTCTCACCCACGCGTGCATCTCAATAATGGAATCGAGTGGGAAGATGGGCACGTCTTGAAAGAGAATTTGCACCGAGACTCGTCTGGATGTTCACCCTCCCTTGCTTGATGCCGGGCACTTAGAGCGCTCAACTCCTATTGCGGCGGGTACTTGGCAAGCTTCCTCACCCCCGTCATCTTGAACATTCGGGCAATTTTTGCTGTCGTTGTGCTTGCGCTACAAGTCAGGTGAGCAAGGAAGGTCGATTCGCAAGCCTCAAGGCAGCACAGGTTCTGGGTACAATGGTCGTTAGTGCCGGCCTTGTGTGAATTGATGTTTCTTCTTTTCTTTATAGCCACCGAGCCGAACGCGGTGCCGAGTCGCAAGACACAACGGCACCTTGAGCTTCGGATCAAGTCACTCAATTGGGCTTGCCTGCTTAGTTGCTGTCTCTGACTCGATAGTAGTCTACGTCCTAGAAGAAAATACCAGCTTCATCACCTCGAAGCGATGACGCGGCAATCATGATGCGCAGTCGCCATTGACATGGTTGGCCGTATGGCTGGATCAAGATGAGAGATGAGACGCGCGCTAGTCACTTCTCTCACGCGGTCTCATTCATATTGGCCATTACACACGCGGACATAGGTTTCAGACGAAAAGAAACTAGACTTTCCTTCTTGTATGGACGAAACTAGCCACGGTGGACCCTGATGCCCGGTTGGATTTTTAATTTTTTTGTTTTTTTTAGTCCTTACTTTTTTTAAAATTTCCTTCTTTAAATCCCACTGCTTACGCTTATGCCAAGTGTGAAGGGGACATGTTGGAAGAGCTAGATTCTGTCTCGACTTGTGTGGCTTGGCTTGGAACTTTCTAACCCCAAAGCTCTAAATGGCCAAAAAAAAATGTCCAAGACCAAGACGTCGGAAACATGCTATGACAGAGTGCGCACGCCAATGTCCTGCAAAACGTAAATCTGACCATACAAGTCCGTCACATCAATAAACAAGCGGAGCGCAGAGGCCGTGGCACTCGCAGGGCCAACTTGGGCCTCGAGCAACGTCATTGCCATGTCGATCCCCTTGCGCTCGTACTCGGCAATCCATAACAGCTCCGACTTGGGCACGTGGCCTGCTTCTTGCGAAGACGACAAGCAGAACTCTGGGAAATTGACCGAGTTGACGGACTGCTCGTCCGCGTCGCGTGCTACTGAGCCCAGGTCGTTGTACATGCGGCACAAGCTCGCGAGACGGCGGCACGCGTCTTCGGCCAGGTACGCGGTGCGCGCCGAGGACAAAACACCCTTAAAGGCACATCCACTTCTGCGCGGCAGGAATTGGTAGATAAGGCAGTTGAAGAAGACGAAGGAGAAGGGGCAGGAAGTGTTGTCAGCCGAGGTGCTGTGCACCCAGTGATAAAAAGTTCTGCCGGGCTCGCGGAACTGCTTGTGCGCCTCGCTGCCGTTTCTCAGGCCCACGTCGTGCTGCGCGTTTGTCATGGCGCCGCCAAAAGAGTGCTGCTCGGTGCGAAACAAATAATTGTCCTGGGCGTGGGTGATGTGCGCAAGGAGAAAGGCCCGGAGCTCAAAGGCCAATTGAGCTTGAAGAGGAGCAGGGCTCGACACCACGGCCGAGTGTCGCATGACGTGGGAGACGAAGCTCTGGAGAACGACTCCAGTGCTCCGCATCAACGACGAGCCGGTGGGCAGCTGTGAAGCCTCACCCTGAGTCCATTGGCTGCCTCCTATGGGCGCTTCAACGTTAGGATCGTGGCTTAAGAAGAGGGACTTAACCAGATTGCGAACTTCTTCCAAGGCGGTTGCGCCATGAGTCTCGGTAGTCTTCTCCATGTACTCGTCTGCATGAAAGTTCAAGACGGAAAGGATCATCATCTCTTGCAGGACCCAGGGGCTCACCGATCTGCCATTCAACTCGGCAGTCGCCGTCAAAGCCAATGGTATGATGTAGAGATACTTTTCCTTGCCTGTGCGTGCTTGCGGGAAAATCGTAGTGGCGGGCGGCTGCTTCTCCAATGCCCTCTTGGCAAAGCAGGCGTGCAACACAGCAACTTCCAGGGCCCATGGCTCCAGCGAGGCAAGCAAGGGAACTCTCTTGACGAGCGCTGCAGCTCTTCTCATGCCAAAAAGTTCCGTTTGACTGATAGAGAAGCAGCCGACTCGCAAAGAGCCAATTCCCTCCTCAGACTCCTCCGTCGAGCAACTTGCTGGTGGGCAAACGGATGCACGATGCGGCTATGCAGTAGGCCTCGCTGAGGGTGTCACAGCTATAAGTCACCTTTCCGATCCAGAGACGATGGCCCTTGTCCCAGTCAACTTCATTCTTCTCAAGAAAGGATTGGGCGGCGGTAAGTGAGGCGATCATCTTATCCCGATCGAGCTGCTGCATCCAGGGCAATGTAACGAGCGAGGATATGGCCATGATTCCGTACGACGTCACTTCGCAAATGCCATCCCAGGACCCATTGTGCCGCTGAGTCCGTAGCACCTTGGCTAGCATGTGAAGCGAGACGATTGGTATGGCTTCCCGTAGACAGGGCTTGAGATCCAAGACGGCGAGAGCAATCTTCTCGTGCCGAAAGAGAAGCTCCAAAGCACGTGCAAACAGCATTGTCCAGTATAGCTCGCTCAAATGCTGTCATGGTTGTCAACATGGGCTAAGCTTGTTAACAAAAGAGGAGCGAGCCGTCGCTACACTTACCCATTTCTCCTGCACCTGATCGCGAAACACTTGATTTGTCAAGAATTGGGAGACCTTTGCTAGCTGCGAGATGCGTTGTGACCTGTCGTCTCGCGTCAAGAGAACAATGAGAACATGGCAGTTGGTCGTGAAGCTGACGTTTCGTTCGCCAGGGTATGTGGCAAAATGCTCGCCGCCCTCGTACACGTCAAGCATACTATTCACGCTGGCAGTTTGTCCGAGATAATGGAGGGCCTCGAGAGTTTTGGCAGTATCATCCGCGTCGGGAAGAGTATTGGTGGCTTTGTCGAGGGGTGGATGGGACAGGGAGAAGAGGAGCGCACAGTCAGCAATGCCAACTCTGCGGCGTGGAATGACATAATGAAGAGAAAGGGTTTTCTTCTCACCAAATCCGACGAGATCCTGTTGCTCTGAGAGGGAATCGCGCAGCAAATTGCTGATTCTCGACGTCGTTGGCCCATGTATTGGCAGACCGACCGAGGCGAATGTTGTGACGACCTGATGCGCTCATCAGACATGGATATCGATGTCATCGGCTATGTGTGGCTGGACTAACCCAGCTCAACTCAAATATGGTGGTTGGCCAAACGCAAGGCACGCCTTGGCCGCCAGAGTCATTGCCGCGCTTCACGACCTTGTGGAGATAGGCCTCGGCCATGTCATCCCACACGGAACAGTTCATCAAGTATGCAGCCGTGGAGCTTTCTTCATGTCAGCAAGGGCGGCACCACTACTCTCATCCAAAAGCAACAAGACAGATGGACGGCACGAGACACGTACGCCGGCGACGACATGAAAGACCCGTTCGCGTCCCTTAGCGGACGCAGACGATCAAAGTCGGCAATCCCAACCAGTGCCTCGAGCGAATGGTGCAGCGTGGACGGCGCTTCGTATAGATTCGACACCGGTAGCTTGCTCAGCTTGGCGTCGCGGACGGCACGCAGAGCATCTCGGTTTGGGAAGTCCAGAGAGATGGCGTGACGCTCCTCGATGAGACTGAGAAGGGATGTGATGAGCAATTCATAGCCCACCTGGTCGGTCGTGTCCATGTCCCATTTAATCAGCTTCTCTCTCAAGGCCTCTTCAGCCCTCTCGCTCCTAGACAGCAGTTCGTCATGTTTGGGTCCTGTTTGCAGGCGGTGCTTCATCGCCAGCAGCGCCGAGGCGGTGTTGAGAATGGCATCGGCCGGCGTGGCGTCCAAGTCCCAGGCCCCAGATGGCCGCTGCTGTGTGAGAATGAAATCGAAGCACTCCGGAAAGAGCCAGTCTCCGCTTGGGGCTTGGATCATGGAAAGCCAGGCGGCGTCATGGATGGATGGCGATATGGATCCAAATCCTTGCTGACAGTCTAATTGCCGCGACAGCGCAGCCAACAGCCGTTGCGCTCGGTCGTGGGCGGGCATGGACATGGAGGCGGCCTCGAAAAGCTCGAATAATTGAAGCCGACTACACAGCGACGAGACAGGCGACGAGACAGAAGCGTCTTTTCGTCCTGGAAAAAGCTCCGACGCGAGGTTATCATAGGATAGAAGTCTAGAGGCAACTTGAGGGCTGGCTGCGCGGGAGGACTGCCACCCCTCGACCGTCTCTCGACCATCCTGATCAAGAATGAGCAGAAAGGTACTTGTCGGGTTCCTGCTAGAGTACCTGGTACCTCGTAGATAACCGTGTACCTGTCTGCTGCTCGCTGTAGCGGCAGTGGATGTGCCTAGCCACTAGGTACCTAAGCAGGCCAGCCCACCATGTCAGCGGCTATCAGGCCCACCATAATATTGCCTTTTAGTATGATGTTAGAGCCACGCCCAAGACACCACAACATCTTCTACGCCGAGAGCTGGGAACCAGTAAGCCCCGTGACCGAAGCTTTTTCAGCCAACAGAGCGAGCTCCCCCTCTTCAATGTCATGAATGTACGCCCGCCTTGCCTCCCTTTCCCATTCCCTTGCTCTCTTCCCGACCATTTGACGGTCCGTCCACTCGTCACTCCCCGCCTGCCAACCAGAAGAAGAAAAAAAAGGCCATCACCGAGAAGCACCGCGCTAGAAAGACATGGCACCTCATCCGCCCAAGCCCATCCGAGTCTGGGTCACGCGTGAGCAAACCCCCCTTCCCCCCCCCCTCAATCTTGCACACTAGGCCGCCGAGACTCTGGGTGATTTCTAAAAGGTCAATGACTAGCACCGGGACCCAATCCGTGGAAGGTGAGCAAAGCCCCCAGCTACGACTCTCGCCCGCCCGGGCCCGGCGAGCCGCGTGAACGCGCGAAGCCTCAACGTTTGTGGCTGACGACGATAATGACACGCGTAGGTCATTTGGCTACTGGAAGAACTCGAACTTCACTACGAGACCATATCCTTGCCATTCACCGAAGTCAAGAAGAAGCCATTCACCGACATCAACCCCAACGGCCGCACACCTGCGATCGAGGACCCAAACACAGACCTGGTACTGTGGGAGTCGGGCGCAATCATACAATACTTGCTCGAGCAGTATGACCAGAAAGGGCGCCTTGCATACGCGACTCTCAAGGAGAGACACCTCTGTTCTCAATGGCTGTATTTCCAGACAAGCGGCCAGGGTCCATACTTTGGCCAATGCAGCTGGTTCACGTACCTACACGCTGAGACGCTCCCATCCGCTATTGAGCGATACGCTCACGAGATTCGACGTGTGCTTGGCGTCCTTGAAACTTGGCTGGCTGCGCGACCCGCCGATGCTCAATGGCTAGTCGGGGACAAGATGACGTTTGCCGACATGGCCTTTGTGCCGTGGAATGAGCGCCTGACCGAGATTTCGAAGCAGCCTTGGGACGAGGTTTGGCAGGGCTTGCCGCATGTTCGTGCGTGGCATGAAAGAATGACTCGGCTTGCATCCTGGAATCGGGCCATGGAAGTGCGCGCTCGTCTGATGGACGAGCAGGGTCTTCAGTGGAACGGCATGCCCAAGGGAGTCAACTCGTTGGCTGAGTATGAGAAACAGGCGGCCGGCAAGTGAAGGACTTGGTCGGCGAGGTCCGCAACGGGTGGCCTGTGTAGCCGCGGCACGGATGCTCCCAAGCATCGTTCGCCCCTATCTTTTCATCATCTGAATTGCACCCTATCGTCTTTACTGTCAGCTAGGATGTGCCTCATTGAATGAAGCCTGTCGTTATCTGATCCATCGCATGCACCGTGGCTGCTCTCAACCGCCCTTGGCTCGCGTCGTACCTCTCGTTCGTCGTAGCCCCCCCACCACCACCCCAAACACATGTTGCGATCGGTTCAAAACTTGATGAGGCCTCGCTTGATGGCGCACGTCGTGCCAAAGTTGGCAAACTACTAGAGCTAGGTCACGAGAGATCATTAAGCATACTAGTGGTGAGGTCAGACCGGGACGGACCAAAGAATTTTTGACAGGCGTGGAGTAAGGCTAGAAAAGGGACTAATTCAGCGAAAGGGATCAAAGTACGGCTCACCATCTCATGCCTATTATCATTTCATTCTTTACCGAGCTGTAAAGTGACATGAGCAGATGCCTAGGGAAAAAAAAAAGTCGTGTCGACTCAAAATCCCTCGTCAACTCGTGTCACAGTAATCGTTACCACAGGCCAAGTAGACGTCGACAAGCTCTCAATTGCCTAGCAGGATACCAATTGACCAAGCTCTCAATTGCTTAGCAGGATACCATTGGCCACATTCGATACACTGGCTTGGCAGAAAATTGTGGAAAGAAGGAAAAATACAGAAGAAGCAAGTAGCCACTGCGTTCTACTTCTGAGTGACCTCTCCTTGACCCTTCTCCGTCCGTGACTCGGCGCGGACGCCATCGCCAGCCGCTGGCGTGGGGTCCTTGCTTTTGGTGGAGATCCACTTGCACCCGAGGAGTAAGAAAAACGAAACGACAGGTGCAATAGCAGGGATATACTTTGAGAGAGTGTGTCTTTGGTTAGCCCCGCCTGTTCGTTTGTCCTAATTGAGGAGTCACATCGCCAACAGTGACTAATCAGAAATGGGACGACTTACAAAAATCTGCGTAATGGAGTGACTGTAGGCATCAATCACGTCGGGGAGATCGGCCGCACTCACCAGCGACCGCACATCCGTGACACCCGAGTCAATGATGTCGTGGATGACCTGCTCCGACACCACGTCTTTCAGGTTGGCTTGGATCTGCTTCTGGAAGATGGTCTGTCCGATGGCCATGAAGATGGCGCAGCTGGTCGATATGACGGACAGGAGTGTCGAGGTGCCTAGCGGGACGAGGCTCTGCGGAAGAGATGACTGCATGGCCACGTGCGACTGTAGATCAAAGCCGCCGAGGTTAGCAAATCTCGGTCGCGTGGAGTGGGTGCGAGTGACGGATACGTCAAACCGGGGGCCGACATAAGAGACTCACCAGGTTGGATGCCAAGGAGTAACCAGCGCCACCAAGAATTTGGTAGCCGACCCAGCGTGCGCCAGGGATGTCCGGATAGATGGTGGTGAGAAGCCCGCCGCCAAGACAAACCAAAATCTCGGCAAATACCAAGAACAGGTTCCACCAGCCTAGCTGAGTGACCAGGGCAGCGCCAATAAAGGCGGCAAGCACGTCAGCAATCACGGTAGGGAAGAAGTTGACGCCACTGCTTATCGGCGAAGACCCTAGCACACCCTGGAACCAGACCGGAAGCCAGTAGATAATGACCTGGAAGGGTCCGTTGATGAAGAAAGAAGCGGCGCAAAGCAAGGCCGGGTTGCGATTTACGGCGAAAAGCCTGGGTGGGATAAGCGCATCATGTCCACGGTAGGCTGTCCAAAAGCCAAAGGCAATAATGGTGACACCAAAGCCTACAAGCAGACCAATAATTACCGAGGAGGACCAGGGACGGTCGATGCCTCCCCATTGAAGCGCGAGCAGGAGCATGGCAACCGATCCGGCAAAAAGGGCGAAGCCGACGACGTCGAGACTGCGCAGTTTCGCGACGAGTGGGCCGCGTTGGCCCTCTGAGGGTTTGAGATGTACAAGCGCGAAGAACATGGCGGCGGCGGCGCCACCAATGGGCAACTGCGCGACACAGACACCAAAGCAGGTCAGTTCGATGTTCTTGGGTGACTGGGGAAGGGCCGTCGTCTGCACAGCTCTGCATTTTGCGTACATTGATGTAGAAGCACCAGCGCCAGGACACGTTTTCTGTCAAGGCGCCGCCCATGACAGGACCGACGATGCTTGCAATGGAAAAGGTGCTTCCCATGATGCCTGTCCACAAGGCACGCTCGCGCAACGGGATAATTGTGGTGAGAATAGTGAATCCTCCTGCGAAGACCCCGGAGGCGCCGAATCCAGCAATCACACGACCAGCAATCAAGGCGCGCGACGATGGAGCAGTAGCACAGACAAGGCTTCCAAGCTCAAAGACAAAAAGATATAGCAGATACATCAGCTTTTGCGAGAAAAGCGAGTATGTCTTGCCGGCAAGGGGCTGGCTTGCGCACAAGGCAACCATGAAGGCGGCGCCATACCAGCCAATATCGCGGGTCGAGTCGAATTGCGTCGTGATGACGGGCACCGCTGTGGCAATGAGATTGAAGTCCTGGACGATTAGAAGCGTTAGTCATGGCTAGCATTCATGTCGAAAGTGAAGTGCGAGCTCTGCTCGGCAGGATTATATGCCACCCACTAAGCCAATCAGAAATGTGCAAAGACAAATGGACAAATGGATCAGGACAAGCTTCACGCCCGTGACTCTGTTTGCGGGGTCGATGTCCTCATTCATGTTAACTTTTCGAGGGCCACCCAGAGGGGCAGGCGTCGGATTTGACTCGGGCTCAGTGGCATGAGGAGCGGCGTGGGACTCGGCGCTGTAACCACCAGTAGCAAAATGGCTGGCTCTAGATTCGGTTGAGGAGCGCATGGCGAAAGGGGGG
>JMQE01001626.1:0-14995 GCA_000731825.1 Hypocrella siamensis | reverse complement strand
CCCCCCCCTCCTCGATCACCCTTGTCTTCAGGTTCCCAGACAATGGAGACAAATCGACCGTCTTCATGCGCCAAGATTGTACAGGATTACGATCCCGCTCAAGAAACCAGCCATGCAGTCTGTGTTTGCCATCCAGACCACTGAGAACCATCTCGGTTGGCCACCGTTCCAGATGCAGTTTGAGCCAAGCGGTGACCAGACTGGGATGTGCAGCCTCCAGTTCACAACTCCAATATACAACAGGCCGCCTCGTGCCTCGATTGATGATACCATTACAGCATTAGACGGCGGCCAGCTGATCTGTTCTGCAAATGCCTCTCCGTCGGCGCTGATTACTTCACCAGTCATCAAAGAGCCATCTCCACCAAGCTTGCCAACTGAGTACTGCTTCATAACCGGCCCATCAGATTACGCGGGAAAGAAGCGCAAGAAGCAGCCCGTCACAAGTTCTTCATCGTCAAAGCGCGCTCGTGCATCTCGCCCGCAGTCGTCATCGTCTTCATTATCATCATCGTCGTCCTCCACATCGTCATTGTTGTACATTAATGGCATGTCGACCACGCGTGATGCGTATCCGTGCATCGAGGATCCTCACCAGGAGAGGAATCGGCTCGCGTCAAACAGATTCAGAGAACGAAGGCGCAACGAAATCGCCCAGCTCGAGTCCGAGGGATGCACCATTGAGGACACGAATCGCCAACTTCGCCACACGCTAGACATGCTCACCAAAGAGGTTTTGTCCCTGAAGATGCAAATCCTCAAGCACACAAGTTGCAACTGTGAGCTGATCCAAGCGTACATCAACAAGGAAGCCCGGCAATTTGTGGACAATTTAGAGGCTGTCGATGCTTGTGGCGCAGGTGCACTCTGACCTTTTCTCTTTCTCTTTTTCTTTTTCTTTTTCTTTTCCTTTTTTTTTTCCAGACGGGGCGGGGCGGGTCGTGGTTGAGGGAGAATCTTGCCTGCAGGTTCTGTCTTTTATCGACTGCGTTTATCGACGGTGACGAAGAGACGAAGAAAGAGTGGAGCGATATTAATGACTCGATCTTGTGTCACTTCAGGAGTGTCGTACAGACACATTTTGCGTGCGGAATCGAGTCTTTCTTTTTTCTTAATTGGAGTGGAATTGGTAGGGCTTCCATGGTCAATGTATATGTTGGGCACTGATACTTGTTTTCTTAAATTCTGGATTGGAAGGGCTCCTTTGGCAAATGTATATGTTGAGCACTGTTTATACTTTTTACAACACATCAAGGAACATATGAACCAAATTGTTTTCTTTTCCTCGTTCCTGTTTCACCATGACATTAAAGGCCCTCCGAGTGACACTCAAAGTTGATTCCCATGATTGATTCCCCTGATTGACTCTGAACGCGACGACGGGGGAAATGTGCCCAAAGCGAAGCACATGAGACTACGTCGATCAAGAGCACACATTCATGGGATCATGTGCTCCGCAAAAGGCAAAAATTCAGCAGTGTGCAACCGTTCTCTCACCCTCTCACAGTTCTGGCGGCGCCGCCGCTGTGGGCGAGCCAGGGCCGTGCTTGGCCTCGGCAGTTGTCGACGGCTGCAGAAGGGTGCCGTCACTGACCATGCTCAGGCTCCGGCCGTGATGAGACGAGTTGGCGGCCTGGCCGTCCCGAGCAACATGAGGAGAAGGGTGATGGGTGGTCAGCGGCGAAGGCGGCAAGACGCCGCCCCTCTCGACGTCAGAGTCCTGGCCCGGGTTGGCGCTCTTGTACTCGAGCCACTTGAAGACGGAGTAGACGGCATAGGAGAGCAGGGAGCCCATCAGGGGACCGAGCCAGTAGATCCAGTGGTAGCCGACGAAGCCCTCGATGCAGGCGGGACCAAAGGACCGGGCCGGATTGATGCCCGTACCCGTGTAATTGGTGCCGACGATGTGGGCAATGAAGACGGAGATGCCGATGCCAATCGGGGCCAGGAACGTGGCCCGGTGCTTCTCCACGGCCAAGAAGTAGACGGTCAGGACGAGCTGAGCCGTCATGAACATTTCGAGGAACACGCCCTGGGCGTGGCTGGTCCCGTCGCCGAGCGAGTTGGCCACCGTCAGCGGCCCGGGGAGGATGCCGTCGACCACGGCGGCCGCACAGATGCCTGCGACGATTTGCGTGGGCAGGATAAGAAGGGCCCGGGTGGGAGTTACGGCGCCGACGAGCGTCAGTCCCAAAGTGACCTGTGTGTGAGTTGTAAGGATTACCATCTTTACACAACCAATGCACTTTTTTATAAGCTCTTCTTCTTCTTCTCTTTCCTCTCTTGCCACTGCCCCCTTTCTCCGGTGAAGCACAAGAGAGAAACTTTTCTTTTCGTTTCTTCTTTTTCTTTTCAATCACTATACTCACCGCAGGATTAAACATGCCGCCCGTAATTCGGTAGAAAATCCATACATTGACCGCCAACGCGCTTCCAAACGAAGAAGCAATGTAGAACAGGCTGGACGGCGAAAGCGGCGCCCGAGGGTCGCTCGGGTCGTTGTTGTCAATGGCCGTCTGCGTTCCGGCAAACGAGAGGAACAAGAACATGAAGGTGCCGCAAAACTCGCCAAAAACGACAATCAAACTGTTCCGAAGCGTGTCTCGCAGCACGTGCGATGAGCTTCGTTGCCCCGGGAATCCCCCGGCGGGCTTCTCGCTCGGGCCGTGATCGAGGCCAGCCATGGCTTTTGAAAGGGATTTTCGTGATATTTCTTGTGTACCTCTCTATGCAACTAGACTGGCACATACAGCACGAGGTCTGGAAAGAAGAAAACAGAAAAGGGGAGGGGAATCGGGATGGCGTAGTGGCATGGAAAAGGCTATTGATTTAAAGCCAGGCTTTCCAAGTTGGCAGACTTGGATGCGTGTTACCATGAGAGGCAGCACAAAGGGGGGGTTTTCCTTTCGTCACCGTCAACGTCACGCCTCGCTTTCTTTTTCTTTTCTTTTTCTTTTTTTTTTCCCTTGTGTGTGCGTGTTCTTCTCTTCCCACCACCGCAATGAATCTCGACATGTTGCACCTGATGAGCTTCGATGACGCCCGTCATTTTTTGTGAGGCGCCCCAAACTCTCTACTAGTTCCATGGGCTCGATGCACGCGTGGCGTCTTTTTGAACGGGTGGTGGTGGTAGTGGGGTGGTTCACGCCGAGTTTGGGTGAAAGGATGAGAGACGAAGATATGAGCTTCGATTTTTTTTTTTCCCTCCCGCTCACATGATATTTTTTTTTTCTTTTGGTGGTTCGGGACGAGAGCCACCAACTTTGGCCGATGTCCAAGATTGAAGCAGCGCTATCGTGGAGGGTGTGAATCCTTTTGCGACGCCATGGTTGCATGGCAATCCTGGGGAGGGTGGGCGGCGACTCAGAAATGGACAAGGGGCTGTGATGCCCACGCCAATAGAACAGAACAAGTTCAAGTCGTAGTCGGTTCGACGTCAGGTTACGACGTAGGGAGGGAGCTAAGCGAGCATCGGGCGCTCACAGGCACGAGACGTTGTGACGACAGCATGGTGTTGTAAAGTGGTGTATCTTGATATTTTCCATTCCAGCTCCAGCCAGCCGGGCGTTTCAGTATAGGTCGAGGCCTGTCATACCCGCCTGTGCTTGTCGTGTCGTATGTAACAAGAGAAGGAGAAAGCGGAGATGGCAGGCGCCACACATTGCTGGGCCCGCCTCTGTCGCGCCTAATGGGGGAGAGAGGCAAGCTCAGATTGCCGAGCGGTGGGTGTCAGCTGCTACCCTAACCCATGATTGGTTCGGAATGCAGTTGGCAGAATGCCAACAAGCCAATATACTCTACTATTTCTTTTGCTTTTTTCTTGACCTCTTTTCTCTCCTTGTCCTCACCGGGAAACTTTCAGGGAAAAAAGGAAAAGGAAAAGAAGAAGAAGAAGAAGAAATCACCTTATCAGAGATGCCCACATCTTTGCTCTGCCATCTGACACTAAAATGATTTTCCTTCCCTTCCAAGAAAGACTCGTAGTCCTTTCTGGCGAAGCTGCTCAGGAGGAGGGCGCTGACTCCCCTGCTCGCGGCCCTCGTCCGAGAAAACCAGGTGTCCAAAATTGGAAAAGGGGCATGATCAAGAGGCACCTCCGTACACGGGATCAGTCTGTAAGCCGCTCATGGCGAGCTCACCCATTGACGCTGACCAGCCAGCCCCCTTGCCTGGACACAACCCTCGTCTTCGCTGGATGTCGCATTTGCATCGCACAACGGATTTGCCACCTCATCGGGAATACAAAGGTCGTTTTGGTGACACCCTCAAACGTCTTCAATTCGCCGGCGCGAACATGACGCAACCTGCTTCTTGGAGCGTGGCTGGGGAGCAATCGGCTGAAGAGCAAACTGTGTAAGACGAAGCATGTTTCTTGACTGATGCTGTTCAGGACATAAGCCGCGCCCAAGCGAGCTGCATCATGGCGCAGATTTAAACGGTTTAGCCTGAGACCAGCAGCAGCTGCCGGCGGGCGGTCCTGGGCCAGCTCGGACTGGTTGATCTCAGAGCCCGAAATAATGGTATGAGGGGGTTATGTGAGTCAAGCGGGCAGAAGCGTGACAGAATCTGCTCGAATGTCTGATGGACGCTCTTCGCTCGCTTTTGCTGCACCTGGCGCGTATCAAGCAAACGTTGCCCGGTCTACCCCAAGAATTCGCTTGCGTCGCTCCAGAGCTCATTGTGGGCTCCTGTTCAGTCTGTCTTTGATAGCAATCGTTCGAAAAACTCCCCGTACCGCCGAGGCCCGAGACGCAGCAAGGGGGACTCGTCATTGGTGAATGTTCAGCCTACGGACTCTGGTTGCTCCAAGCCTGCGATCTCGAGCTCGAGATGGGTCAGCCAGCGGTGTTCACCGGGCGATCATGATGATTCTATGCGGTAATGAGAAGCCTGGCGTCGAGGCCCGTAATCTGGAGTCAATCAAGGCCTGAAATAAGTGGAACAGCCCTCGATGGTGGCGTGTCCATCCATGATCAGGAAATGACGTCGAAATCCTTTCCAAAATTGACAGAGACTGCGGCGGCATGATCTCAATGGCGATTGTGCTACCACATTGCGAAGGCGATTGTTCAAACTGCTTATTCACTAACGAGTCCTGGTTTGGCTTTTCGTCATGAGCTTCTCTGATGAAAGCTGATGCCAGCAGTGAAGTTGTCTACCTTAGAAGTGATTGAAAGTAAAGTCGTTTTTGGCTGGCGTTCTCCCATGCGTTTCCTTTCATACTACAAAGTCAATACTCTCCAAGTCTGTTGTCGCTTTCGCCGTAAGTGTCTGACGGCTGCCCAAGGAGGGACGGGGGCCTCCTTCCTATCGAAGAAACACACATTCTCATTGGTCACGTAACGACCAATCCATCAGGAAGGGACTTGTTTATCGGAAAGTGCGCGTCTGTCACAACCGGCGTGCCTGCCTGTTTCCAGCTTGCCGTCCGATTGCTCGGCAGAAGCAACCGCCCGCTACATATTGATCCTAGGAAGTTACCTACATTATACTAATGTACCTAGCAAATATGTCGCCAAACCCGACAGGCCGCGGGGTCGAGGACCTGGCTCCGGCCATCTCTCCGCTCGCGGTCTTGAGAGCAATTGATGATGCGCAAAATGGCATGAAAGGTCACTGATGCTTCTTTTCGGTCTTTCTACTTTCTACTATCGATATTGCGGTTTCTATTCCTTCTGTTCTCCCTGCGAGCCTCAAGACACCACATGTGTGTCTTGTTTCTCTTCCCATCAACAGGAGAGGTCAGGCATGTCGTCCCCGACGAGCGTCAAATGTACGGACGGGTTCGTAGATTGGTTGACCTCATCTTTACATCTCAATTTGAACCCAATGCTGCTTCTTGGCTCCACGCCTTTACTAAATTATACCTTCTGGCAGGTCTGCCCCTGGTGGCAACTGCTGCGTACGATGCTGGGTGTGAGCGCGATACCGTACTACGTCCTATCTCGGGCATGTCACGACAGTCCGAAGGTAACGTGTTGGAGGGCTTGTCTCTCGCTGCCAGCCGACTTGTCTATGACGCGCGCCACTCCTGTCAATGATCACTACGTGGTAGCTACGCACCTCATTTGCCCTTCGAGCTTGCAGCTGGCGTCTTGAAACGCCAGATTTCAGCCATATGATATCAAAGCAAAGCCCCTTGAACACTTGTTCATTAGATCAAAATCCACGGATGCGGCTGCTCAAGTCAGTTCCGGCCGCCCTGGCCGATCCTATAGCTTCCGCTATATCGGCAAGTCTTCTCTGCAGTTCTTAAATCTACACTACCCTACATCTTGCGCGGCGATCTCGGTCACCTTTTCTGACGAGAATGCCTCACTCGGTAATGCAAATAGTCGGGTAAGCCTCATCGCACTTTTGTCCTTCTCCAAGCCAGTAATGAGCAACCTGACCCCTTCGCTCATCAGGTTGAGCTGACGACCGACATTAGGACCCGAAGTAGATATTGACTTGCACATTTGATGGTCTTTGCTTGCGGTTTCGGTGTGTCCTGTTCTCACCCGTGATCAACGCTTTCGCAGCATGTCTTTCATGTTCAGCATCAATATTGCTTCAGGCGACTATACCACTACCATCTTCGCCTCCATCCTGCTCGTTTTCATCTCGTATGCGGCAACTATGCATTGCTCAGAGATTGAATATCCCTGCAAGACACTGCAGCCTCGGCTGATGCGGCAAAAAAAAAAGGTCCTCAACGACCTCGTATCACGCGCGATGCTGCAGCTGAGCACAGTCAGCTTCTCAATGCGGTCTCGAAGTCTGCCATCAGTTGCCGCATACGAATGCTCCTCCTTCTCACAGTCATCTAGCTCAACTTTCATTCTCGAACTGCTCAACAGGCGTCGGTTTCTTCAAAGCCAGGATCGCAGATTTGGCCGTGGACGCCCGTGATGGTCCGCATCGTTCTGCTGATGACGTCTCTCTAGATTCGGCCGAGACATGGCCATCGTCAGTCGAAACGTGCCAAGGGCATTCTTCATGGTCGCGATTCGTCCGTCATGTTGTATAGAAATCGTCACACGTTGATTCTCGCATACTAGTGGGTCATTCCGATCTCCTATGTGTTGATATTTGGCATGATCATTTTGCCCGTGACTGGATTGGTTGATGATATTCGTCGCCTTCACTATTCTCATGAACCGACCGCATATCCGGAAAGACCGAGAGCTCAATGAGCCCTTTAAGGACTTCGCGGTCATCATGATATCGAGCGGATTGAACCGTTTGAGAAAATTGCACATTGTCTACAATTTGACTCGTGACAGAGTAACCCTTTTCTATGAAGAGGATAACTTCCCAGAGCCTAACCAGCTTGGCCCAGCTTCGCAATCAGAGGAGCAATATATCCCTGGCGTGAATGACAAACGCGCCGAGTCCTGAAAGTGACATGGTTCAATTGGATCCCGCTACACATTCCATCTAGTAATCAGCTTCCTCTTCTTTTATTCCCCTTCCCCTCTCTTGAAGCTCGTGTTGTGAGATTCGGAGATCGAAAAAGGCCCAAGGCTGGAAATCACCCTGGCTTGTCAGGCCGTTCTTAGGTGACTAGGATCGGCGAATCGCGCGGCGCGCAAATTCGAGCTTCATGGGTGCCAAACGCCATCCATTGACAAAAATGTTGGACAAGGTACACGAGATCAAAAAGGTAGTAGTGATGGAAAAGATCGACAATTGTACAAAGGGGACGCATTCATGGATGCGGCGGTGCAAGACGATCCATTTAGCTCACCTTGCCCACGAACTACTGTATTTCCCGAGGTTGCCGGGGTCGCGGAAAGGGTGGGCCATGACGACATGGTGGCGTGCATCCTCGTATTTTTAGTCCGTAAAGAGAAGGAGCGGCAACGGACTGGACCCACACCTTGCCGTTTCAGATGGTTGGGCAGGGAATTCCATCAATGGGCACAAAGACGGTCCTGAGCACCGCTCGTGTATGTAGGTAGCTGTCTGTTTGGTGGTATTATGTTGAGCGGTGGCAATGAATACGGACCAAGTCTCTGCTATTTAATCCACCAGTGAAAGCCATGACCCAAGCATCGTCGCATGTGCGTGTGTGAGCCTTGTTTACAAATAAAGAGGGACGGACCTTTCTGAGCTTCTGTCTGAAGGACTGACTCTCTTGCAATCATCACCGCCCCTCTCGAATTCTCAGACAGACCACTCACTGCCGAGCAGATAAAATGATGCTTGTTGCCGCCTTGAGCCTCACGGGCTTTGCTGTCGCCTCTGCCCTCAGCGTTCGACAAGTCGTGCCTCACTATCCTGCCACAGAAACGTCAAAGGGCTTCCGTCTCGTCGTCAACGTGACAGACCACGCAAAGGACTTGAGCCCTTCGATTCAAAACACGTACATCACCAGCATCCACGTCGGGGCCGGGCTCGCCCTCGTGGGACAGCAGGCCGGCACCAACAACGGGCGCATCTTTTACCAAAACGGAACTGTCGAAGAGCAAAGATACAGCAGCTCAAATGTCATTTCCGACGGCGGGACTCCCCCCTTCCCCAACGGGCTCAAGCTCGTCAAGGATCCCGACTCGCAGACCGTCTCGACCGCTCACATTGACGCCGGCTACGGAGACGCCGGCATTGGCATCTCGGCCTTTCCCAATCCCTTTGCCTTTTTGTACCCGGAGACCTGGGCCGCGTGCAGGCAGGGCTTGCCATACTACGGGGGCAAGGAATTTGTCGTCCTCAAGCGAGCCGAGACGACGGTCGATGCCACAGGAGGGATCAACAGGAACATACCACAGGGCTGCGCCCCTGTTCGCCTCGTCCCCGAGTGCGCCAAACTCAATGACTTGCCTGATGGCTCTCGGTCCAGCCACCAGTTCGCTCTCGATGTGCGGTGCTACCCTGATGTAGCGGCGTTGGACTGGTCCCAGTACGGACCCTGACGATGCGAGTCAAGTCAGTTTTGTAGTCACTGATCGATTAGTCGCAGTTTGCACGGGAAGTGCAGGCGCAGACTGCGAGTTGGTGCCGAGAAGGAGGAGCAACCAATGATTCAGGAGCACCGACGTCGTCACTCGTGCCGATGAAGCGTGGAAGAGCATCTTTCTTGAATTGTGCTAAACTGTGAAAATAAAGATGAAAAAGTATATTCATAGCAGGTTTGACTTTGTGAAATCTCTCTCTCTCTCTTTCCCTCTGTCTGTCTGTCTGTCTGTCTGTCTGTCTCGCTCGCTCTCGCTCTCGCTCTTCTCAGTTGACAAAGGAGTCTCGGACGTGCTACCAAGCTTCTTTTCACGCAATCTGTGCTACGCAGTCAAGTCGGTCGACTTTTCGTGAACTTCAAACCGCCTCGCCTTGAGTTGTCCGGCCTCGTCATGTTCCGCGTCCCACTTGTCTATCTCTGCAAGAGGCACCTTGACAAGCTGATGTGAGAGGACACTCTCGTCCTCGGCCCTGACAATTTCGGCTCGAATGCGATATCCACGCCAACGGGGCAGGGCGTACATCCATACCACGTAGTACAGGCCGCAAATGATCATTCTGGGGCCCCCCCCGCGGGTGGTCAGTAGTGTGCCATGGCGGGGCCAACGGAGCGCCAGCTGGGGGAAAAGAAACAACAGGGGACAGGGGACAGGGGACAGGGGACAGGGGATAGAAGACAGGGAGGGGGGGAGGAAAGCGAAACTCACATGGCAATGCCCGTCACGCAATACGTGGCGTACCAAAAGCTCACGTTGCCGGCGTAGGGACCACCTTTGGGGGGCCACCAGGGGATGACGAGAATGTAGACCTGGACCAGACAGTAAAAGACGAGAAAGACGTGCCAGACTCGGAACTGGGGCGGGGGAAGGCGGTTCCGGCGGCGCCTGGCGCGTATGACGAAGACGCCGAGGGCGAGGGCGAGGCCGAAGATGGCGTCCGGGTACGTCTTGAGGCTGACGACGAACTGGAAGGCGTCGCCGGCGGGCGGGGCGGCGATCATGATGAAGGTCATGAGACACTGGAGGACGTAGGGGCCGACCGGGGTGCCAAAGGGCCTCGTCGCGACCCAGAGGTCTGTGTAGGGCAGAACGCCTTGCCTGCCGACCTCGCGGATCCTGCGCGACTGGCCGACGAGGCCGACAAGAAGGTTGCCAAAGGCGCTCAGCAGGACGAGGACATTGAACACGGTCTCGGCGGCGCCCCTGCCAAAGACGTTTTGGAAGAAGACGCCGGCAGCGACCTCCCTGGACCGGGCAAAGACGGCCTTGTCGACGGCGGAGAAGTAGGCAACGTTGCAGAGCAGGTAGAGGACGGCGACGACGACGACGGAGGCGAAGCCGTGCCGCTTGATGGAGGGGATGGGATCCCTAATCTCGTTGACGACGTTGAAGGCGCTCGTGTAGCCGCTGTAGGCGAAGACGATGCTGACGAGGGCCGTGGCGAGGTCATTGCCGTTGGTCGTGGTGCCGCCAAACGAGTCGCGGAAGTTGGCCCCCGGGTCCGGCACCTGCGACACGTGGCCGCCGAGAACGACGAGGCCGGTGATGCTGATGAAGACGAGCGTCGTGAGCTTGATGGCGCCCAGGACATTGACGGCCCAGAGCGAGTACTTGTTACTGGCAACGACACCTGGTGCGTGTGTCGCCCCCGCCCTCTCCCTCTCTGTGTCAGAAAAGCTGATAATAGATATACAGAATAGAATAGGATAGGATAAGAAGCCCATTTGTATAGGTCCAAACGTACAAATCACGGCAAGGCCAAAGGCGGCAATGGCGACGCCCTTCATCTGCCAGTCCGTCGGGGACTTGCCGGCGATGCGCCAAATGTACTGCGACGACACGACGGCGTTGCTGCTGCTGAAGGACAGGATGACAGACTGCACAGCGAAGGCGACGGGCATCAGATACTTGGGCCGAGGGTAGGCCTGCTCGAGATAGACGACGTCGGCGCCGCTGCGGCTGGGGAAGCAGCTCGCCAGCTCGAGGTAGGTCGAGAAGCCGGCCAAGGCCATGACGGCGCCAAAGGCCCAGTAGACGAGGGCCAGGCCAACGGAGCCGGTGGCCTTGAGGATGTTTCCGGCTGCAAAAAAGGGGCATCACATGTTGGCCAAGAGAAGGAGGTATGGGGAAAGATCACAAGGGGAGAGAAGGGAAAAGGCAGAGAGAGGGAGAGAGAGAGAGAGAGAGAGAGGGAGAGAGGGAGGGAGAGGGAGAGAGAAAACGAGTTGCTCGACGCACGGGTGGAAAATATGCCCGTGCCAATCATGTCGTTGACGTTGAGGAAGATGATGGTCATCCATCCAACATGGTAGCCCAGCGGCGAGTCTTGCTCGACCGGCGCCCCGGCGGCTTCTTGGTACGTCGCTTCAGAGCCGTTGCCGCCCTTGACGCGTTTCAAGGCGAGGTTCCCGTCGTGAAGGACGTCCGAGGCATCGGCATCGTCCGAAACGCCGACATTGGCATCTTCAAGGCCTTGAGGGCGTGCGGCGGGCGACGTCTTCCAGAGCCGGAAATGCATCTTTTTTTTTGTTTTTTTTTTCCTTTCATTCACACCGACCAGAAGAATTGAGTGAATCAACTTTTTTGGATCAGGGCGGATTGAAGGCGTCTCAGCACCACGTCCGCTTCATAGTTGGGATTTTTGGTGCCAACATGACAGCTATCACGGACGGACGATTCTTGCCACATCTGCTGATATCCTCGCTCTCACGTTGTCTGCCCTTCCGTCTCTTCCCCCACTCTCTCTCTGTCCCTCTCTGTCTGTCTGTCTCTCTGTCGCTTCATGATACGCAGCGACGCAGTCCTCGATGCAAGATAAGGATAACGTGCATGATGCGTGACTTTGTGGTTGCTGCGGGGTATTCTCATATCAGTCCAGTAGCCAGCGTTGTTCTTTCCCTTTTTCCCTCTCCTTCCTTCGGGAGAGAAAATAAAATAAATGGATCATCAAAAGTATGAGGTCTCCAAGATGGCAGTAGAATCGCCTGCGTATTTGTCATGGTTGATCGTGCGACTGACGATTGGGATTGTCTTTAGAAGCATGTCATACTAAGAAGAAGAAAAAAAGGTGTGGGTGGTCGATCGGTTACGACATCGCAACATCGCATCCCGTCATTCCCACACCCAGAGTTCTGTGCACGTATACTTGTAGTTGGCCACCATCTTCGATGAAATCTCTCGTCGCTCAAATCCGTCGCCTTTTGGCTTTTGGCTTTTTACTTTGTTTCTTCTTTTTTTTTCCCGTCGAGAAGAGGGCGAAAAAGAGAGAGAAAGAAACCATGGCTTCAAACCTGGCCGCTGGCCCGCCTGGGCAGCCCGACATCGCCTACACGCCCAATTGGGACAGCTATCAAGCACGCACCAAGCGACGTCTGGCAATAGAGCAGATTGATCGTGAGCTGCCTGCCGGATTTCCAAATCGGCTGCGATCCAGCCTGGCCTGGACGGGAGCCTCGGTCGCTCATGATTTCCAGTGGTCTTACGACCTGACTGATGTTGACTTGGCCGAGGTTCGGCAGGCCTTGTACTCGTTCAAGGGTGAGCAATGGGAATCAAGTTGACAGAGACGTCGTCCAAGACAGCATCTGATTCCTGCTTATTACCCCCCCTCCCCCCCTTTTTTTCCTCTGGACACCTTGGTAGGGCACCTTGGATAGTTCTGATGCATTGGAACGGACAATAGAGTCGGGAAAGCCTCTGGGCGAAATCTCTCAGCAGACTTTCCCCCTGCCCACACTCCACGCGCGTCTGCGAGCCATCTCACGCGAGATCCATCACGGCCATGGCTTCAAGGTCATCCGCGGAGTTCCCGTGGACAAGTTCAGTCGAGAGGAAAACATCATCATTTATGCAGGCATCGCCTCGCACGTGGCCTCGATCCGGGGACGTCAGGACCATCTGTTTCAAGGGCGTCCGGCTGACGTCGTTCTCGCCCACATCAAAGATCTTTCAGCTCAGACCGACGCCGGCAAGATAGGCTCGCCTGCATATACGTCGGAGAAGCAAGTGTTCCACACTGACTCGGGCGACGTGATTTCCCTCTTTGCGCTCGCGGCCGCAGCCGAAGGCGGCGAGAGTTTCATCTCCAGCAGCTGGACCGTGTACAACGAGTTGGCTGCTACGAGGCCCGACTTGATCAAGACGTTGGCCGAGCCGTGGGACGTTGACGAGTTGAGTGGCAGCATTCTACACCACCACCACCGCCGCCCCCAAATGTGAAGTTTACCAAGACTCAAAACTGTTGCTGACTCGAAATGCCGGCGGTGTGCCGAGAGAGGTTGGAAAAAAAAAGATTCGGTAAGACGGAACCACCAGGCTACACCTCCCGGCCGCTGCTGTATCATCAGGCAGCCTCGCAGAACGAGCCCGAGAGAATCATCATCCAATACGCACGGCGCTCCTTTACAGGATACTGGGGCTTGCCGCGGAGCTCCGACATTCCGCCCATTACGGAAGCACAGGCCGAAGCACTCGATGCTGTGCATTTCACCGCCGAAAAGCACGCCCTGACGCTCGACTTTCGTCCCGGCGACATCCAGTTCGTCAATAACCTGAGCATCTTTCATGCTAGGGGCGGATTTCAAGACTCTGCCGAGAAGAAGTACGTTGTTTCCAACCATGTTTCCCTTTTCTCCTGGCCTGCCTCCCTCCTTCTCCAACCCTTTCCTCCTCTTCCTCCTGTGACATGGTTGTGCAAGTTAAAGAAGAGTGAAATCTCATGGTCAACATATAATTAGACGCCACCTGGTCAGATTCTGGCTTAGAGACGACGAATATGCCTGGGAAACTCCGGCTGCGCTGCAGAGTCGATGGGATCGAGTCTATCATGGTGTGACGGCTGAGAAGCAGGCGTTTCCCCTGGAAGCTTCCATCAGATCAGCTTCATCGGGACAGGCTGCCAAGCAGGAGGAGATTCGAATTCCTGGCGTGGTCCCCGCAATTAGTGCCTGATTCATCTCATCATTTTCCTTGTTTCTTTCTTTCTCCTTTTCAGGTTTGCTCCATGAACAGTTGCAGCTTGTGACGGGATGAAATGGCATCTCGAGTCACTCGTGCTCTGTCAAGGCTCGTGGCAGCAGGTGCCAGTGACAAAAGTGAATGTCACATCGGTTGATGAGTCGAAAGATTGGCAAGAGGATCATGATAGGAGGTGAAGAAGAAGAAGAAGACCTTGAGCAACAAGACTGAACTAATTTGCCGGCGCCGAAAACATTCATTCTGTAATTGCGCATTTGAATCAATGTCGTCGACTTGTGGTGACTAAGTCAATTTCGTCGTCGTGAGCGCCAGACTTGAATCTGGTGGGTGTGCGCGCGCATGCTTTGGGCATTCGCTGGGCAAGTACTTTGGGCAAAAAAGGTGGCGCTTACATCTTCTGACCTCTTATCGTGGTTTATCGTGTTTCGTCTCAAGCGACAAGAGAGGCTGCGGGGCCCATGCTCCACATTCCGGCTGGGGCCTCCAGGTTTTCAGGGTTGTCAGCGGAAGCGGGAAGCCGGAAACGGCTCGTGCGCCTCAAACCTAAGAATTCAGGCAGATTCTTTCATCATCACACGGTCGTGTCGTCACCACATCCTGTGCTACTCACTACCCCACTACAGCAGCAATTTGTTCAGTTTCCTGTTTCCTTGTACCGGCCCAATTGCTCCACCTCGAGACCAAGAAGAATAACAAAATCCAAAGATCCAAGACGAGAAATTCAACAATGACGAGACAAAAATCACCCACCCCGCAATCATTGATACTTTCGGTGCCCCAATTCTCCTCCTCATCTGACAAGTCCGTCGAAGAAGAACGCGAGCGCAGAAGAAGACGCAGGCCGAGAGTGCTAATTGATGAATCTCGATTTCGAGGGGCCGAGCCTGTGCCAGAAATTGACGACTTGTGGATGTATGGGCCCATTGGCTTCACCCAGCCGTTTTGCGACTTTTTGGAGAGGAACCCTACTGTCTTCCACACGGTCGATTACTTTAAAACCAAGCTCCGTAAAGGCGGATTTAGAGAGGTACGTACGCACCTTTGTCCGGAAAAAAAAAAAAAAAAAAAAAAAAAAAACTCCCCCC
>JMQE01001625.1:0-15056 GCA_000731825.1 Hypocrella siamensis | reverse complement strand
GGGGGTTGTTTCGCCTGATGGGTACGGTACGTCTCTACAGTACATCTGTAGGTACATGTCTGTAGGTTCCATGACGAGCACGAGGCACCTTCCTTTTTCCAGAGCTTTTCGAGACGCCGTCAAATTGTGGAGGAGCAATTTATCTCGCCCCTCTGCCAAGTCAAACGAGAGTATGAACGTGTACCGCAGCCGCCACCACCACCAGGGCCCCCCAAACCCCCCCCCCCCCCCCCCCCCCCCCCCCCCCCAGGCTGAAAGTGTGGTTTTGGAAGCAGGGATCAAGTCATGGCTGTAGGAATCGGTGGCTCGCGTGCTCCAGAGAACTATATTGCGTACGGAGTACTATAGGACGGTATGTATTGTACATGTGTACTGCGCCACTCCCTGAGCATCATGCAGTCTTTCTCCTGCCCTCCCCCTCTGCAACTGGATAACAGGACTATACTCGACGGAAGCTTAAGCTCGGCCTTTGGGTCTCGTATCATACTAAAACTTGGTGGCAAAAGGAGAGAAAATACGGACACTCCCGAGCGGGGTTACTTGTTCAGACGGACTACGAGCCCGCGGAGGAAGCCGCACCGAAGCCATTCGACGGGCCGGTCCAAACAAGCACATTCAAAAGCCAAAATGGTCTGTACTGTACTGTACTGTACTGTTCTGTACTGTACTGTACTGCACGTTGTCGGCGGGCAACCAATACATGGGGCGAATTCTTCTCTCTCGCAAGCACTATTCAGTCGTACATCATGCTATCACCATTTTGCCCCAGGGACGTTTGTTGAGGCAGCTGCGGCAATTGGTCATGGATACATGACAACGGCCAACACAAAATCTTGCTGTCATGCAAAGCGGCACTCGACAAGCGGCCCACCGTTGAGAAGCCGCGACAGATTACTCGGCGGCACTCTCCACGATTTGGAAATGTAGGTTTTCCCGGCCTTTGGTTGTCTTTGTCCTAGTTCTTTTCGCCCGTGTGTATGTTGAATTAAATCATACACTGGAGAACGGGCTTTCCCTAGATTTCAGGCTAATTTCTGCCCTGAAGCGGCAACGCGTCCAAACCTTGCGGGAATCCGGATCGTCCCAAGCCTGAATGCCAAGGCGTCAAGACTTGGCCGATCGTGAAAAAGGCTACCCAGATACATTCGTCTATTCACTAGCGGGCTCCTCGAGAAATTAAAATTGAAATTGAAATAAAATAAAATAAAATAAAATAAAAATAATACGAGAAACAAGAAAATCCCAGAGATCCCAAGCAAGTTCATTTGAGCTGGCCGGAAATGGAAAAAGAAAAAAGCTCGTTAGCTTCTCGCTTCTCGAGCTGACATGCAGGCCCGACGATGCGTCGTGTGTACTGTAGATCTGCCTCAATAAGGGAGTGGCCTTGGCGACCCGTGCTTGCAAGCAGCGTGAAGAGTGGAGAAGTAAGTTGCTGTGGAGGCATCAGGTTTTTTTTCTTTCTTTTTTCTTTTTTCCCATGCGCCGCGCCAATCCATCTCTAGTCTCGGAGCGCTCCGAGACTACAGCGCTCCGAAAACTTGTCGACCAGCATCTCGGAATTCGCTTAGCTAGCATGGCCAAAGCTAGAATGTCCTGCTTTAGCGGTGGACGGCGCTAGTAAGTTGGTCATTCGTGTGGGCAAAATGGAGTAGAGGATCTATCTAGTCACGTAGGTCCATTGTTTTTGAAGGTGCAGGCCTTGCCGTCGACCAATCAGGTTCCCAGACAGTTTCTTGAGTTCGCTTACCATCCTCACTCGCTTCTCTCAAGTTTTCAAACCCCCCCCCCCCCCCCCCCACCGAAACATACATCCTCGCTTCCTCATCCAGCAGAACAACGGATCCTCACGTCAAGCGCATCGCCCTCCCTTCGGCAGAACCAGACAGAAACTTGCACGTGAGAGAACCTTTCGGCAAGCCGCAAGTGATCTAGCTCGGGACCGTGACAATAGGCGCAAAAGAAAAAAAATTGCATCATGGCTCCGGCTGCGCTGGACAACGCGAACCCGACCATCCTGAGTGCCTCCCAACTGCCAACGCGCCAGACCAAAGCCGCACTCCGAGACGGACCCGACAGCAAATACCACTCCGTCATCTTTTCAAAGCCTTCGTTTCTTACGTCTCCGTTTTGCGACGCTGATGATGCGTCACAATGGCCTGATGACGATGTTCAAGAAAGCCTTTACGAGCCAGAACCCATAGACGAACAAGAGATATACGGTACGTATCTCAATCCTATGCCATCCCATCCCCTTCTCCCGCCACTGTCAGCGTAATATCCGCACTGGCCAGTTGGAAAAAACTGCAGTCGCTGCGGCCTGGCCTTGCTTTGTCACTGCATCAGACAAAATCGTACCAAACACAAACGGTGCAAATGGACTAACTGCATACTTCTCGTCTCCAGACCTCATTTCCACGATATCAGACCCCGAACATCCGGTGTCGCTGGGACAGCTATCGATTGTGAACATTAAAGATATTCACATTACCCCCTCCCCTTCGATCGGTGTTCCTGATGCAAACACAATTGTTCAAGTCACGGTTGAAATCACCCCGACCGTGTCACACTGTTCTCTCGCAACTGTGCTTGGACTCGGTGTCCGCGTTCGCCTGGAGCAATGCCTACCGCCCAACTATCGAGTCGATGTTCTCTGCCGAGAAAACACCCATAGCCAAGACGATCAGGTGAATAAGCAGCTTGCGGATAAAGAGCGCGTGGCTGCTGCACTGGAAAATGACTCTTTGAAGGGGGTCTTGGAAAAGATGCTCGAGACTTGCGTTTGAAGTTTGTGTCTCTGAGAGTCCTGATGATGCACATGCACGGCTTACGTGCGATCGTGTCAGAATCGATCATCACCACATTCGGTCCACAGCCGTCTCCGTAGCATGCACTTGAGCCGGCAAGGGACGCTTCGAACGGCAACGGCGGAAAGCGAAAGACTGCGTAAAGGCTGGCTTCGCCGCTCATGCCTGTAGTCGTTTGGCAGAGAGCCTGGATGCATTGGTGCCCTGCTCAAATGCACGGATTGCCTTGGCAAATCACCATTGGGCGTGGCATACCGACTAGTCAGGTCAATACTTTTTAAATCGTCCTTGTTCAGTGAACAAAAAGACCTGTCGTTCCAAAACAAAGCAAGAAGTTGCCTTGTCTTGACGGGCTTTCAGGTCGTGGACTACGCTGGTCAAGCAGTGGCAAGACGCTGCTACCTAACAGTCAGGCGCCCGCCATGCATCAGGAGGCCAGCGTCAAAAGTTTTGCTGTATCTCCTCGTCGGTTCGTCAGATGGAGTCGAGTTATCAGCTCGACTCAAGCAAGGTCATGTTGCAGAGTCATCTACATAACAATCGCTCCTCAATTCGCCTCAGGTCAACACGGCCTTGATATAGCCAGCACTTTCCCTTTTAACTATATACGTGACCCAGTATCTCGTATTTGTCAAGTGCTGTTTTCAAGCTAGAACAATTTGCTTACTGGCAGGCAAACGAGACACACTCGTCACTGTCCCTCGATGGCTCCCGCTCGCAAATGTAGTAGACATATGGGCTCTTTCCACAACCAAAATATGTCAAAGCCACATGAAGAGGCAATCGGTCATAAGCGAACGTGACTTTGCTGCGCCGTGCTCAGCAGATTCTACTACTATATTAGGTGCGCACCATCCGATGCCTGCTCACACTGTCAAATCAGCCCCTCTCACGACAAACGGTGGCTACTCAGAAAAGGCACAGCTGCCAGATATATATAGTCCAAGTTGATACGTGCCATGTGCTTTGAACAGAAGCACGGCTTGAAACATGGCTTGGACTTCCGCTATTTCAACTCGCAGCCGGCGAAACCATGCTGAGCAAATGCCCCGAGACAAAAGGAGCCAGACGTTGTCCCGTGGATGAGGTCATTATGGCTTCTTAGGGAGCTGGTCGCATTAGGTCGCCGTCGCCGTTCTCAATCTAAACAAGCACTTGCTGCGCACCTTGTCAATTCCTCGAGACATGTTCAAGGGTTTTACGCTGCCTTGACGAAAAGTCGGCTGTTCGCTTACGTGGGATTGAAGCAAGTCGGGAGGGCCAGACGAAAGGGGGAAAGGAAGGAAGGAAGGAAGGGAAAGGAGAGGAAAGAAGTTGTATTTGCTGACGACGCAGCTAGGTACATGCATGAGCAAAACCTCCCGTCAACGCCACAAGTCATTCCATGACTGATGATCCCTCCCCTCGTGCCAAGCAAATTATACATCTCCCAGCATCCCACTCTCCATCAGACTCTGGTAGAACTCGGGTTCTAGAAAGGTCTTGACACTGACGTCCTCGCTCAGCCCTTTCCGCCTTCTCGTTTTGAGCACAAAGTCCCGAGCCGTGGCTTGTGCCGACGCAGGCTGCAAGGGGCGGATAATCTGTTCGCGGTCCAGCGGGTCGCCGGGCACAATGCTCCAATTGTCAAAGACCAAGCTGACCATGGAGCTGCCCTGCGTCTTGATCCGAAGATCTGTCTCGAAGCCGAAGCTGTCAATGACGGGTATCAGACCGTTGACCCGGTATAGTGGAGTGCCGGCCACGGGGCCGTCGGAAAGCACGTGGCCGCGGCGTCTGGCCAGAACGTTGTACACTTCTGTGTGCGAGTCTTCAGGGCCCGTCACTGACACTGCATAGACCGGTTCCATAAGCCGCGGCGAAGCCATGAGGAACGACGAATAGCAGGCTCGGCGAGAAGTGGGGATGATCTGGCCGCCGCCACGGTAGATGGCTTCGCTGGCCAACGACACGTCCGTGACTTTGAACTTTGTGTTCCGGATTGCTGTCACACGTCAGCTGGAATGCCAACTTTGCTTTCTCGGCCTGGTAAAGCAATAGGCGGCCAAGAGACGTGAGAAGGGGGCAACAGGGCGGGAAAGGCGGGGAAGGGGGGTTGGAGCAGCAGATCCTTACGTTCTTCACAGAGAGGGCCTTCTCTCGTGGCCCAGCTGAAGCCCTGCCGGATGGACTCCTTGACGGTATTGAGCAGTTTCTTGTCGACCTAAAACAATGTGTCAGTGACCACGGGGGCCGCGTCGAGAACACGAGATGAGCGACAGCAACTCACTTCGGTTGGAAGGGTGTCATCTTGTAGAATGTTGGTCCCAATGTCATCAGGCCCAAATGCCCAGATGCTCCGCGCCGCCAGTTTATCCCACCCGTGCTGATCCTCAAAAAACTTGGCGGTCTTCCGCACAGGGTCCCGAATCTTGACCGCCCCAGTCTCAATATCGGCTGAGATGCCCTTTTCAAGCTGTTCCGCCACCATAGTGATCTTGTTCTTCTTGTTGGGCGTGACTGCGTAGCACTTGGTGGCCGATGTCTCGACCACCGTCTCGCAGAAACGTGTGACTGGATCCGAGACCTTGATGTCCATGTCGGCATATAGTCGTCGAAGGTCGTGCAGAACACAGTCCATGTAGAGCTCACCAGTCCCCAGGATGATGTGCTCGCCAGACTCTTCCACCTTGGTGTCTATCAGAGGATACGACTTTTGAACTTTTCGTAGACCGTCTAGCATTTTTGGCAACTCAGACGGATTGATTGGTTCCACGGCCACCTTGAGGACCGACTGTGTGAAGTGTGTGACCGGCTTGAAGATGTACGCGTCCTCCTCATCCTCGAATGAGGGAGCGACAATCGTAGCTGATTTGACGATCGAGTTGTCAACGCCACCGAGCAAGACCAGGCCCCCTGCTGGAACGCCATCCGTCGGAATATTGTACCTCGTCTCTCCAATGAAGACACCGCCAATGGTGGCCGTGGTCATGTCTTCCTCGTCGTCGAGAGAGTAACCCTCCCCGAGCACTCGCACGGACAGGCCCGGTTTCGCCGTGCCGCTGAGCACGCGTCCGAACGAGTAAAAGCTCTTGGCGTCAGAGGTGTTGAAAAGCTTGGTGACGTGGATGACGAGAGGGCCGTCCTGGTCACACTTCCTCATTGAGCTCGCAATTTTCGTGTCCAGCGGACCGCTGTAATGACGCTCCAAAAGTCTCTCGACACCTTCGACGGGTGAAGGAATATGTCGTGTAATCATGTCCACGAACCCCGTCGATGGACCAAAGAACTGTTCGCATACCGCTTTCAATATGTCCCTTGCGTCAGCTCGGTACTGCGAAGGCTTCAGCTGAATGCCAAGCGACGTCAAGACTAATGCCAAGTCATCGGGTCCGTCACTTATGGAATGTGTGAAGAGTTTGTAGATGGGTTCGAGAACAAAATAGACAAATGAGCGGGTGGCACGCTCCTCGACGGGCTTCCGGGTAAAGGATCGTTTCTTGGGGTTGAAGTATACGTCGCCCCAGAGTCTTCTCGCCAATTCATCTGCGTTAATATCCTGATATGAGTGGGCATACATGGCGGCAAATGAGGGTAATGTGAAACACCAGCCGAGATCGGTACAGGAAAACAAGACGTTGCCCTTTTCGGGGCTGATTCGCTTCGCCGCTGCCTTCTGAGGCATAGTGTTGGTGATTATCGTGTTCACCTCCTCGATAACATGCTTGAGCTTAAAGTAAGCATCCTTTGGTGGTAGTTTCAGCTCCAGGATCAGGCGGTCCATCTTGTTCACAACAAGCGTCAAGGGAATATCCTCTAAGACAGCATGTTTGATGATCTGTTCTGTGTTGACTTGCACACCCTCGACGATATCTATAATCAGGCACACGCCATCAACGAGACGGAAAGCGGCGGCGACCTCGTCAACGAAATTGACATGGCCAGGGGTGTCAATGACGTTCACAAGGTGCGACTTGCCCTTACCGCTTTGCAAGACGAGACTCATGGGAGATGACTTTATAGAGATACCCCTCTCACGCTCTAGAGTGTGGATGTCTGTGTATCGTAGCTTCTCGTCCCGCTTTCTTCCGCTTCGCTTGTCCAGCTTCTGCGCAATGTCATGGGTTTCCATGACCAACATGTCCATGAATGATGTTTTGCCGTGGTGGAGATGGCCAGCCAAAGCCACATTGCGTGTTTGCTGTGGAAAGTTCATCAGATCTGTCATGAAATCGCGTTCAAAAAAGACCGGAGGCAAATCAGCCTCTTCAATGTTGAACTTTTTCTGCTCGATGGGCGCAATGATGGGCTGGCTGAGAGGTTGCGCATCCTCCTCCTCTACGCGCGTCTCGACGTCTTCTCCGTACACTTGCTCGGCGGTGGGATAATACTGCTTGTCCTCGTGAAGGATGACGGCATTTGAAGGTCCATCTGCATCGTTTCAGTTGTCAGTCGTTGGTTTGACATGAGTCCAAGAGTAGTGAACACGCACTGTCGACCTCCATGAGTTCCTGTCCAGCAGCGCCATCTTGATCTTCGATATCCTCATCGTAGACGTAGTCTTTAGCGTCAACGCCGGCCTCTGATGCCTCTTCGGACTCGACATCCTCGCCGATGAAATTACCGAACCTAGGCGGGCTATTAGCATCCAGGCTTCACCAGAGCTAAGCAGACTCGGCAAGTCCGAACAGAAAGAGTGGAGAGGAAGACTCACTCATCATACAGATCGTCCATTCTCACAAAGCTACCAGGACGAGGCGCCTCTGGTTCATGGGCTGCCGGTGCAATGGCATTTGGCGCTTGACGAGCGCAGACGATCTTTTTTTTTTTAGCTACAAGCTTTCAGAGATTTGGTCACGTGCGTGGTCACGAGCATTGAAATTTCTATGGGGCACTGCCTTGGAGGCAAAGGCACC
This sequence comes from Hypocrella siamensis, assembly GCA_000731825.1. Taxonomy (NCBI): domain Eukaryota; kingdom Fungi; phylum Ascomycota; class Sordariomycetes; order Hypocreales; family Clavicipitaceae; genus Hypocrella; species Hypocrella siamensis. The sequence goes on along the minus strand of JMQE01001625.1, from coordinate 7,357 downwards.
CAACAAGACTTGAAGCTGCCACCCTAGAACGATAATGTATACTACAGCGATCAAACACCCGCAATAAGTTCGAAGATGAGAATTGAACAGCCACGAGCAGCTCGAGTGCTTACTGTTACTAGTCAAAATTGAGAATCATGTGGCCCAACCAAAGGGAAAAAAGGTCTTTGTCTAAAGTGGGCGTTCGATGGCACGCCAGAGCTTGGTTACAGAGGATGCGTGCTATCAATCCATTTCCAGTCTCGAACATTGCTTGAATCCGTGTCACGACCAGCAGTAGCAAATGCAAGTTTCTTTTCTCAGAAAAATTCCAATTTCAAGCCAGCAAAAAGCACCTGATGAAGTTATGCGCAAAGATACACAATGCAATCCGACGTCGTAGCAATGATGAAAAAGGTCAGCCCCAGCAGTCAATAGATTAGGTACTGTACCGTACCCAGCTCGGAATAATCCAGGCAGGCACACCACACGCCCCTCCCCTCCTTCCCACCCGACGACATCTTCGTAGAGTGGATCCCCCCTCTCCCTCGTTGCCCGGCACAGGGGTAGCGCACCCGTTATTGCAGATGGGCTGAAAAGGCGACCAACCACACACAAAAAGCCTGGTTTAATGCGGCCGCCACCATCAAGGCGGCCAACTTGTTGATGCTATTGTTCCTCTTTTCTCTTTGCGTCTGCTTCCAGTAAACCTCTCGTAATCTTCTCTCTCCCCTCTTCCTCTTCTTTTCTTTTTGCAAAATCATCACATTACCTGCCAACAATCATGTCTGGTCTCCCTCCCGTCTACATCGTCTCTGTCAGCAGGACCCCGGTCGGGTCATTCCTTGGGTAAGTTTCTTTTTTTTGCAGTAAATGAGACAAGCAGCTCGACCCCTCCTCCGCAGAGGCGCAGATCGAGGGGCGGACATTACTGCGATAAGAAGGAATACACACACACACACAAAAAAGAATGAAAAAGATTAATACAAAATAATCATGTGATGCTAACGCATTGGCTCACAACAGCTCTCTTTCCAGCCTGAGTGCAACGCAGCTTGGGTCGACTGCCATCAAGGGTACGGTACTCGTGAGAGCTTCGTTTTTCGATTTGACCGATTCCCCGCCTGCCATTTGTATCCGTGCAGCTGACTCGGCCTTGTGCCAGGTGCCGTGGAGCGAGCTGGCATCAAGCCCGAGGATGTCGATGAGGTCTTCTTTGGTAATGTCCTGTCCGCTGGGTACGTTGTCCCCAATCCGGATATAAAAGACCCGGTCCTGTCCCTAGTCTATACGCACGTCCCAAGGAGAGGGAGAAAGAGTGTGTCTGTGTCTGGCGGACGATGCTGACGAGGAGAATTATTTTTGGGCAATCAGTCTCGGTCAGGCTCCCGCCCGCCAATGCGCCATTGGGGCCGGCCTCCCCAACGGCACCATCTCGACGACGGTCAACAAGGTGTGCGCGTCTGGGCTCAAGGCCATCATCCTCGGCGCGCAAAACATCATGCTGGGGACGTCGTCGGTCGTCGTAGCCGGCGGCACCGAGTCCATGTCCAATACGCCGCACTACCTGCCCAACCTCCGAACCGGTGCCAAGTACGGCGACCAGACGCTCGTCGACGGCGTGCTCCAGGACGGCCTGACCGACGCCTACAAGAAGGAGCACATGGGTCTCCAGGGCGAGCTGTGCGCCTCGGACAACAGCCTGTCGCGCGAGGCCCAGGACGAGTACGCCATCCGCTCCTACCAAAAGGCCCAGGCCGCCACCGAGGCCGGCCTCTTCAAGGAGATTGTCCCCGTTGAGGTCAGCGGCGGGCGCGGCAAGCCCCCCGTCCGCGTCGACCGTGACGATGAGGTGAAGAACCTCAACGTCGATAAGCTCAAGGCCATGCGTCCGGCCTTCAAGCCGGACGGCTCCATCACCGCTCCCAACGCCGCCCCCATCAATGACGGCGCCGCCGCCGTCGTCCTCATGTCCGAGGCCAAGGTCAAGGAGCTCGGCGTCAAGCCCGTCGCCAAGATCCTCGGATGGGGCGACGCCGAGCGAGAGCCCGAGCGCTTCACCGTCGCTCCTGCTCTGGCCATCCCCAAGGCCATTAAGCACGCCGGCCTGACGGACAAGGATGTCGACTATTACGAAATCAACGAGGCCTTCTCCGTCGTCGCCCTCGCCAACATGAAGCTGCTGGGCCTCGATGCCGAAAAGGTCAACATTTTTGGCGGCTCCGTTGCCATTGGCCACCCGCTCGGCTGCTCTGGCGCCCGCATCGTTACCACCCTGACCTCGGTCCTCAAGGAGAAGCATGCCAAGATTGGCTGTGCTGGAATCTGCAACGGCGGCGGCGGCGCGTCAGCTCTCGTCATTGAGAATTTGCAATGACGCGATACGAGCCAACAGGCCGACGTGTCCAGGCTTTAATAACGAACAGACGTCATGGTTTCATGTGTAGACGACCGACTACGTCTGTCTTTTCCTTTCATATTTTTTTTTAAAAAAAAAGAACCAGGGAGAGGGGGAATCTCATGTGTCGAATTGGCAGCAATCTTCAGCCATAGCATTTTCAATTTAGAGAGAGAGAGAGAGATCATAATATTTGAGTGAGCCAGATTGTTCTCATTTCCCATGTACATGCGACTTCCGAGAGACATGGTTTCCCAGTCCTTATCCAATGGGGGAACAAACATAGCTTTGAGACACGTGCTCTCTCGCACGACAAGTTTTCCGCCCAAAATTTGTCTGAGGGCCAAATATTAAGTTGCGGCCAGATAGATTAAATGCTCCAAGATGACATTCTTGGAAGTCACAAGAGGCTGAAATGCACAACGGCCAACTCATGCAGCACAATGGAAGTACCGAGTGTCATTCTCGGCGACTAGCCCATTACCCCGCCCCCTTCCCTCTCTCTCATGCATTGTCCTTTTGCCGTTTTCGCATGAACACTGTGTACCCGAAATGGTATTTTTACAAAGGACTCCCCAAATTTGGGAGGTTCTGAGGATGATTGGGGATTGGGGGGGGAAACGATGCTTTCCATCATCAAAGCAACTGGTTTCTTTGCCCGTGAGGGGCCCAGCACGGCGGGTTCGCGATGTCGTAGAATTCCCGCATCATTGGTTTGCCATGGCCCGAGAATTGTCACGATTCTTTGCGGTGTGCGAGCTAGTGCAGTTTGGTGGCATTTCGGGCTTGCTTGTTTGCCATCTGCTTCTCCTTTGGTATCGTCAAGGCGTTGATACCGAGATAGTCGCAGATGGCCCTGATGACAATGTATGCCCAGCGGAAGTAGACGACGAGAGAAAAGGCAAAGTAGGCCCAGAGGTAGACCAGCTCCAAAAATGCACTGACCTGGGGGAGTCCCAGTCGAGGGAGGTTGCCCAGAAGCGCGCCACCGACGAGGGGCGCGAGCATGACTGTCCAGTACGGGAAAGGCTGGCGAGTCAGGTGAGCGAGAATCATCTTGGTGGTCAGACGACCAAAGACAAACGACATGGTCAAGCAGAACAGGACTAAGTGATTGTTCTTCATCAAGGTGCTGTATGGTGAGAAGACCCAGGTTCCGACGCCCAAGGTGAAGACGGCCATGGGCGTCCACTCGGCAAACACGGGCAAGAGAGGGAGACCCTGTTCTTGGCGCGCGCGGGCGACGTTGTAAAGGCAGAACGGAACATGGGCGACCAAGAGGGATCCGACAATGAGTCCGACCCAGATATCTCGAAACGTAGTTTTGCCAAGCATGGCAGCCAGACCGGGCAGGTCTCCCTCAAGAGCGTCAGCCAGAGGAAGGGTCCAGATGTGAGGACCCCAGATCCCTGAAGCCACCATGATGCCGCAAGCGATGAGCAAGCCCTCGGTAGGACCATTGATGATGCCGAGATATAAGGTGTGGGTGTGATATGTCTCCCACGTGGAGAAGAACATGGCGAGGCAGGGACACAAAGCGGTGAAGACGCCGACGTTGGTCGTTCCCAGGCCCATGGCGGCTGTTTCGAGTAAACTAGCCAGAGTGCAGTTCAGAGAGTCAATCCCATGGTCGAACAACTCTCCAAGCCCGCTCGAGGTGCCCGTCCTTCTCGCCTGCTTGCCATCCACGTTGTCCATGGTCTGATACATGAAGAGGCCAAATGCGAAGCTGAAATACAGCCATGACGGCCCCTGGAATTACGACGACGACTTGTCAGCAAGTCATCCTCGGCGCGTGGCGTGGCGTGCCGACCCAAAAGAAAAAAGACGTACAGGTCCCACCAGATCGGGCATGAAAATGACCAACAAGCCAATGTTGGCCAGAACGAAGAAGAAGCCAAGAAGAGTCACCATATTTGGCGCGATCCATAACGGTAAGACGTTTACGAAGGCATTCCACTGCGTAGGAAACGACAGTCAGTCGCACAGTCTTCCTTGGCTTTTCCTGTCTTGTTTCCCATTTCGAGTCGAACACGGCCGTGGAAAAGAAAGAAAGAGGCGGAGTAGGCGGGGGGGAAGCTTCAGGACTCGCTCACCCAAGGACCAAGAATGTATTTCGATACGGGGGATTTGTCGACGCTCGAGTACTTGTAGGTCTTTAAGTGCACCAGCGCATCGTCTGAGATGCACTCAGCGGCAGCCTTCTCTAGAAACATGTCAGCAAGGTCCAGGTCGACAGCCAAAGGATCCTCAACCGCTCTGCTTGCGAGCGCGAGGCCCCGCGAGCGCATGCATCTCCAAAGGCTGCGACGAGCTGATAGAGGGCACAGGTGGTTGGGGAAATCCTGGGGGCTCTTGCGCGGGCCAGCACATGACGGCACTCACTTGAATTGGGAACCATGCTGGACTCCCCTCTCGATAACAAACTCTCTTGTTCGTAAAGAGGTAGAGTCTGGTCTTCACTGCCAGACATAATCGGGAGGAAAAAAAAAAATGATGGCGCAGTTTGCGGGAGGCGGTGGAGGGGTGTGCGGCGGGACGAAATAGTCTTTGCACCTGGCAAGGCTCTGGCTGGCAAGGCTCTGGCTGGTAGAGCTCCTGTCAGAGGTCGTCCGTCAGTGGAACGCAGCCTGCCCAGAGCGGCAGGACAGGGGGGGGGGATAGCTGGATCGCTGCCAGAGGCTTCAAGCCGGAAGATTCCCGAGCTACAGGACAACAGCTCGGATGTTCAATGATTCGTTCTCTGCAGCCGAGCACATTTCATGGGGAAGGATTTGGGAATAGTACCCTGCGCTTGGTACTCATTGTCTGTTCTTATTCATCCATGTGCGCTCATCTCGTTGGGCCATTGCAGGGAGTGACAATAACGGAGCACGTCTCGAGTTTGGATGCGCGGTTCTTGTCAAGCGCAGTTTTGATTGGAGCAGCGGGCGGGCATGAACCGCTGTTTCCCGCCACGGAAGCCCACGCTGGCTCCCCAGTGGGTCGAGAGCCTGTAGAGAGAGATGCGGTGGCGCCCTTCAATTTCACTAGTGCCCGAATGCTGGGCTGCCGAGGCAGCTTTATTTGCTCGGTTTCTGTCTCCCTGCTCGTGCGGACGCTCGTGGAAGAGACCTGTACTGGAAGGGCCTGTACTCGTACTCGAGGGGGCCATCTCTCATTCGACACGTCTGAGGTGAGCGACGCGGCACAAGTGTGAGTGTCCCTGCAGCCCCGCCGTGCGTCTCCTAGGTACCGGCACTTGTCTTTCGACGGCAGTGGAGCGTTTGTCGTTTGTCGCGTTGTGTTACACGGGCAGATTCGGCACAGTCATTCGCCGGCGGCACTTGAAATGGTGTAATATGGAAAAACGCGGCTCCTTGGCGGAGGCATTCTGCAACATGTACGAAAGGGTGAGTTTTGCGCACACCTCTTTGTCGGGACAGCATCCTACGACTTGGCACAATCAACATTGGACCACTTGCGTCGCTTCTCAATTGATCGGTCTTGAGCTAAGCATTATGACTACCTATGTACGAAGTTCTTTGACAACAAAATGATCTTTTGATCATTACAACCTCCACATCTGATCCCCATCCCGCTCCCAGCAATTTATGTCTGATTATCGTATGGATGCTCTAAGAAAAAGGAGAAGAAAACTAAAATATTAGAGGGAACTCAGTCGCCCATGAGAATGACGGCTGAATGGATCAAGTTTCAAGAGCCTTTCTCCGTCTCAAGTCTTCCCGAAACGCTCATGACGTGTACCACAAGCTAGAGCAAGGCAAAACCGGCGAAAAGACCGGTCAGGACGACAGCCAGCCCGTAGGTGCGCCCAACGTCAAAGACTGACCCGGCTCCGTTCTTTCCAGGACCAGCGCTTCCGCTGCCAGGGCCATCGGTGTAGATGGTGTTGGGACCGGCTGTGGAGGTGGAAGCTCCAGCAGTGGTCTTGGTGAGGTTGGCCTTTGTCGGGCTCTGCGCACCGCAAGGGTGCTTTTCCGCGCAGTCGGACTTGCACTCGTTGGACGGGCAAGCTGATTGACATTGTTGAACCCATTGCTGGCAGATGAAATAAGGCAGGCTCAGGGAGTATTCGGAGACGTTTGGTTGCATGTTGTTGCCGCAGAGACAGCCGTAGGTGAGTGATTCCTTTGGAGCAAGTTCCAAGTTAGATATGCAAGGCGCAGAAGCATGAATATGCGAGGCAGGGGATGACGAACAGGATCACAGGTGTTTACCAGCGTGGTTCTCGGTTCCGTCTGCTGGCAAATCAGGGGACATGTGCTCTTTTCTTGTTGACACCAATTGTCTGTTTTTGCTCGTCAGCGTTCTTGTCACGGCGCCTTGGGATGCACAGCCTTTTATTTTTTTTTAATTTTTTTTTTTTTTTTATAAACGTACTTCTGGTGCTGAGCGGTACAGAGCTTGGATCGATTGACAGCTGGGCGCAAGCGACAGCCGAGAAAGAGATGGCCGAAGCCAGTATTGTCTTTTTGAGAACAGGCATGTTGAGAATGGCTTTCAGATCGGGGAGAGCGAGAACAAAATCGCGAGAACTAAATTAACAACGAGATGATGCTCGAATGCGAAGCTGAAGAGACGATATCGAATCAGTTTGTGTGGCGATGACCCGAGCAAGGTAAACTTACAAATATGAAGGGTCGTTGGGACAAAAAAAGATTAAAAGTGAAGAAGACAACAAGAAGAAGAAGCAGAAGAAGCAGAAGAGTATACGAGGCAAAGCGAGCGTCTAGGAAGCGAGCGACAAACGGAATCAATGACTCTGGGTTTCAAATGAAATGCAAACAAAACACGAGGGCGTCTAGAACGGAGGGAAAGGCAGACTAATAAATTTACAGCCAAGCCCGGACTGGAAACGGCAAGCGAGTCACGCTACGATCCTACAATTACATGGTACCAGAAAGTGGCCACGGGCCCTCGGACCAGCCTGCCCGGCCATTGAACCGGGGGAGGAGTAGAAGGGGGTAGGGGAAGGGG
>JMQE01001624.1:0-15093 GCA_000731825.1 Hypocrella siamensis | reverse complement strand
CCCCCCCCCCAAAAAAAAACAAATAAAAAAAGAAAACAGCGAAAAAAGAAAGAAGAAATCTTTCCATCGCAAAATTATTAGTCTCTACCATTTCCCTCGCTAGCTTTTGACCATGTGGCTTGTTTGGTATTAAAATCATCTTTTGTTGAAGTTGAGCAATCGACTCTGTGGCCTCAAAAGTCAGTAAAAAAAAAAAACCACCACACCACACGACGGACGATTTTGGGGAAACAAATTACCGCAGCAAATAGAATAATCAGATTGCTTCCAATAAAGGCAGAAAATATCCCCAAGTCCCGCCATCTACTATCAAAGTCTATTTCAAGAGGTCTGTAGAACTCATCTCCAACCTTGTATGCGCAATACTCGCAATCTTGCGTCATGTTGTTCACGAGGTAGCCGGGCGCACCACGCTCGAAAAACGGCCTCATGTACTCGCCGCAGGTGGCGTTGTCTGGCGCCGTGAACCGGTTGATTTCTGTTGAGGTACAGGCTACTCCAAGGCCATGAAGAGCAGTGGTGACCATACCGCTGATGAGCCGGGTGAATGGATCGAGCTGGTAGAGCCAGGCGCGCCAGAAACCGGGCATCTGGGGCGCGGGAATAGTAACACCGCAAAACAGCGCAAAGACGATGGTGATGAATGGGTCGAATTGGGCCGAGATCCGCGGCGACGGCGTCAGCGATGCCAGGCCCTGGCCGAGGGTCACGGCAAAATTTTCTGCAATGAAGACCATGAAGAATTGGTATCCCGCCCGAGAAGGAGTTGCGTCCAGTCCCGGCATGAAGTACAAGCAGACGAAGAAGACGACAGCACAGAGGAAAGAATATGGCATTTCAGCTGCATTGATGGCCAGAGCAAACGTCATGGGCGAGTACATCTTCGAGGAAGCTTCTCGGAAGAACAAGGCGCGCTTGATGTGAAACATGATTTCAACCTGGCTCATGATCAGAACCGGCAAGACAGTCGCTTGAAACATCACGAAGACGGTGTATTGCAGCGAAGAACGAGAGTCATCGAGGTTGAGGTACGTCAGTCCACTGATGAACGCGACGGCAAAGTGGTTGAAAAGCCGCGTAAACAAGTAGTTTGGTGAGCGCCAGTAGGAGCGAAACATGCGCCGGCAAACAATTCTGAGCTGGTGATGCATTGGCGACGCATACTCCCTTTCCATCTTAGTGTTTGAGCTCTGGGCCACGGCCTTGCGTTCCCGAGTCATGGCGGCGATGGCCTCTTTGACCTGTTTCAACTCAGGGCTTTCGTCCCACAAGTCGGCCCAGTCGCGATTGCCGATGCGAGGCGAGTTGCCAGCACCAATGGCCTCCAGCATGAACTCAGCAACGTTGTCCGTGGCTGCTGCCTCGGCGCCGTGGCGTTTCAGGTAGGCGCGAAGGACTGAAGCATCGTCGCCCAAATCGCCAAAGTAGACCGTGCGTCCACCGGACTGCAGCAGCAAGAGCCGATCAAAGTTCTCAAACAGGGCGGCATTTGGCTGATGAATTGTGCAAAGGATGGCCTGGCCCGCCGCAGCCAGTTTCTTCAAGAAACGAACAATGTTGAAGGCGCTTTGGCTGTCGAGACCGGATGTCGGTTCATCCAGGAACAGCAGCAATTCAGGTTTGGCGGCGAGCTCAACCCCAATGGTGACTCGCTTACGCTGTTCGACGGTCAGACCGGCCTCGGCGGTTCCAATAATACAGTCTGCGATGGTTTCCATCTCAAGAAGAGCGATGATTTCTTCAACATAGGCGTGACGTTCGGCAATCGGGGTTTCATACGGCTGTCGCAGATCGGCGGAGAATCTCAGTGCTTCGCGTACTGTCTGCGTTGGTTCGTGGAGATCGAGCTGTTCAGCATACGAGGTGGATCGCTGGAACTGCTTGCCGGGCTGAGAACCGTCGACGAGGACGTCGCCGCTGATGACACCAATGTTCTTGCGGGAGGCCAGCACATCGAGCAGCGTCGTCTTGCCGGCGCCCGAGGCCCCCATGAGCGCTGTCAACTCGCCGGGCCTCACGTATCCGAAGACACTGCTGAGGAGTCGACGTGTTCCGCCGGCTACGGGCACGTCATAATTCAGGTTCTCCCAGGTCAGAATGCTCTCGGATTTGATTGTCAGGTTGGAGCCCGTCTCATTGGACTTATCCTTGCGCCTCGCCTCTCGCTTCTGCATGAGCTGATCATTCAGCGCGCTTCGCTCCTTGTTCGGCCGCTGGTACACTTTGAACGAGCTGCCAATCACTCCAAATTTGACAACCTCCCCCAGCACTACGTTGAGCACCAAGAAGAGGACGATGATGGCCACGACGATGCCCCAGTTGCGCCACAAGGTTCCAGGATAGTACGAGAATCCCTGCGCGATGTAGTCCGGGCCAGACACAAAGGCAGACCCTGCCGTGGAACCAGGCAACGTGCAGACTTGGTGCTTGACGTCGTTGTATTCGGGCCCGGAGGGGATGAGCGAGTCGGCAGTACAGGTCATGTCGATTCGCTGAAACTCGTTCTGCATAAGAGCGCTGAATACGAGGCCGAGTGGGTTGATCCAGTAGATCCATCGCAACCAGGCTTTCTCCGACTGATATTGGATCAGGTACCCGGACGTTGTGATGAAGAGCGTAATGACCACAACGGCAAACTTGATGGCGCTGTCAAAGTCTGGGCTGGCGCATCCAATGATACGGAAGAAGAGAGTCATGGCGATGTTTCCTGACAAAATCATGAGGTAAAAGGTGAAGAATGCCCCTACGTCCCGGACCAGTCCTGTCATGAAGTAAACGATGATGGAGAAGAGAAGGATTTCGGTCGCAGAAAACGCCTGGTCCACTACAATCTGGCCCAGCCACAGTGCCGACGGCCGATGGAACGCGAATGCCCTGTGTCTATTGACAATGGCACGGCCCAGCATGGTCCCTGCCAATTCAGAGAAGGCTTGAAAGGCATTGAACAGGAGAGCGACAAAGAGGAGTCCGCCCTTGCTGAAGGCGCTAGCCGATGTCCTTCCCAAGTTGAGGTAGAGAGTTCCGAGAACAATGGCAATGATCAAGGTGCGGATCAACGAAAGTGATCTGTTGAAGCGATCTTGTAGCTTGAGCGTGAACTGTCGTTTCATGAGAGCCCAAATCTGCAGGTGAAAGCCGACCTGGTAGACAGACCCCTTTGACGTTGCGTGCTTACTCTCAGCGACTGCAGCTTCGAACTCGTTGTGTTTGTGTTTTTCCTTGCTCATATTGGCCCTGTACTCTGCAATCTCAGCCTTCAGCTTTTCCTGGTAGCTGGATCTGCGAAAAGCCTCTGCGAGAGTGTCTGGGCTACTGGGCGCGTCTTGATCCGAGACTCCAGGCGCATACTGTCGTTCAAACTCATCGGTGCAGCCGGTCAGATAATCGGGTGTGGTTTGTCTCGGGCGAGAGGCGAAGCCGAGTCCCTCAAAGTAGCTTCGAGCTTCCGCGGCAGGCCCGAAGAAAACCTGCTTGCCTTGGTCTATGACCATGACCTTATCGAAGAGCTTGTAGATATTCTCAGAGGACTGATAGAGGGACACAAATGTGGTTGTCTTGTATAAATTTGTCTGGGTACGGAGTGATCTGATAAAGTCCAGGGCGGTGCTGGCGTCAAGACCACGGGTGCTGTTGTCCCAAGCAAGGATGCAAGCGTTTGTGATCATCATCTCCGCGATGGAAACACGCTTGCGTTCGCCACCGGAAACACCCCGAACGAAGTGGTCTCCCACGACCGTCTTCCTGGTATGCTCAATGTTGAACATCTTGAGCAGCATGGATATGACATGGCGCTTGAAATCCCTCTTACCCATGTTTCCAGGACGCTTAGCGGGCATCTTTGTGTCGAGAGCGAAGCCGAGCGTCTGCTCGACCGTCAAGGTGGCGTGGTGAATGTCGTCCTCTGCATTGTACACCGCCTCAGCCCGATATCGACCGAAATCTTGGGCAGGCCACGGGCCGTAAAAGACATCACCCTCGACCGCGGTATAGCCATACCTTTGATTCGCGATGGTCTTGAGAAAAGTCGTACAGCCAGAGCCAGGCTTTCCCAGAACCAGCACCATGTCTCCAGGGTTGCATACGCCCTGAAATCTGTCAAGGAGAGTAGCCTCAGTTGGCTTCGCGCCCAGTCCCAGGATGTTCATGGCAGGCGTGATGACATCGAAGAAGTTGAGGAAGGCGTGCGGAAAGGTTTGAACGTAGTTAGACATGCCACCTACGCCTTTGACAGTCAAGCCATCCCAGCAAACGCCGATGTGTTTGGCCTTGATACCAACGGCTTCACCCGCCGCGAGCTGACCTCGCAAGGCATTTTCCAGATCAAACACTGATTCATCGTCTGTGGTGCTGGAATCTCCTGGTACAGCCTTTTCCGGGTCGTCGTCGTTGTTATTGATGATGCTGCGTCTCCTGCTTGTTTGTGACAAACGACTAAACTCTCTCTGCAGATTGGCAAAGTCGGCCTGCGCCTGCTCCACGGAGACGATGGACTGACTTTCTGATGTGTTTGATGCAGGCATATGTGAACCACGTCGAATCGCCGCGGGCGAAGGAGTCCCAGGTTCGTGAGGCTGTGACATTTTTGCAATCCCAGTGCCGGGCCCAAGGTAGAGAAAGCGGCGTCCTTACTGTTCTCGAAACCATTCGTTATTGGGACGACAAATCAAGCAAAATCCGAGAATTTCTCGGAGACGCCAATCGCACGTATCTTGTGTGCGGATGAATAATAAACTTTTGCAAAGATGCACGGCAGGAAGGAAGGGGTCGTTGAAGAAAGTAAAACGTGAAATTAAAAGATGAAAAAAAAATAAAAACAGTACAACTACTCCGTACAATGCATGCAATGCAGGACGGACTCCGCACCCTTGTCGGTCAACGAAAGCCACAACGAGCAGGGATGTTGTGGTCGGAAACCCAGACTGCCCGGTGCACGCATTACGTGTTTGTTTACTTGCAAAGGCGACGAAGGAGGACATCACGATGGGATTGCGAAACGCGCGCAACGCTGAAATCCGACGGTGAAAATGATGCAAGAATTAAGGCGATGTACGTACTGTGCAGTACAACAGAACCGCACTCTCGCATTGCATCATGTAGGTACTTTGGGTACCTGGGTACTAGTGGGGGCGAGATGGGACGAGGGAAGGAGGGAAGGTGGCTGGCTCAGCCGGCATTGAAGACGCCATTTTCCCAGAATGGAGAAATAAGAGATGCATATATTTTGCACAAAATACGAGTACGAACTGCTACGTAGTGCGCATGCGCCTGCACAAGGGTTTTGTTGCCACCGTCCTGTGAGCAAGGAGCACCAGGCTGCATCAAATGCATGCCAAGTCGGCGAATGAGTCACAGCGCCAACAAGTCGACGTTGAAATCGCGGCAAGGAGTATTCCGCCGCCCGTTTGATCCGAACCTGGCTTCGGCTCCGACGACAGAACCGACAAGGGGAATCGCGCCGGCAGTTGGGGTTCAAGACCTTGTAACTAACCAAGCCCCACCACGGGGACGCGAAGACGACTTACCAATAATTTGCCAAGCAGATAAGTGTCGCGTGTACAAATAACTCATGAGGAACCATGGATCGTCACCGCTTCATATGTGTATGTATGTATGTGCAGTCTGTATGCATGTCTTTGGCCCCTAGGGTCCATAGAAGGGTGTGTCTCTCGCTTTGTCAGCTACATGGCACCAGTTGCACAGCACCACGTTGATCGTGCATCGACTCGCAGGTGTCGTAACACTGCCAACAAACCAAATGTCTCGTCGAAATCTGCAGCAAACGATATGAGCACTTGCGCAAGTGCATGTCTTGTCTCTTATTAACCCTGATGGGGTTTGGTCTCAAGTTCAACGCGAAGACACGTCTGCCCAACCATGATAGGCAACACGCGACGTTGATTCTCATTGAGCACCCACCTGGCCGCCGGAATCTAACCTCGTTCTTTCGAAGGAGAACAATCGCGCGCCTTCCTCATTGTTCAGAAGAAAAACGACAAATGCAGGACACTGGCGCTAGATAAGTTCCGAAAATTCTCCCTTAGATCTTCTCGAATAGGTACATCTCAACCCTATCCGAATCACCCCCCAATACCGGCAGTGAGAGAGCAATTTCATCACATATCTTCCATTCCTCCGCAGCCAGCAGATCGAACAAAACCATTTCGTCAACGTGGCGCGGTTTGGTCGCAAGGAAAACCTTGGTAGACCAGGTATCGCTGGCAGCACCAGGAAAAGGAGGAGGAAAGTCCTTGTTCAAATGATGGAGGGCACTCAAGGTTTCGACCAGGGCGGGAATACTGTCGGCATTATAAGTACAGTCGCTCAACATGATAAGATGCCACCGTCTATCCCGAACTCTGGATTCGAAACAGCCAAGTCGACCATCATCCCAGTCCAGATTCTCATACATGACTTGTGCACTGCTTGAAACGAGTCCTGACTGTTGCTGATGCAAGAGGCTCATATTTGAGCGCGCTCTTTCCTCGGCATCACGACAATCCGTCATGAGCATATGGCGCTCCCCCATGCCGCTGCGAAGCACAGCGCTGAGACCGAGGCTGAGAATGCCCACTCCACAGCCGAGTTCAAGAACATTGACGCCGCCGGCCTGGTTCAGAATCTCGTGCACTCTCGTCAGGCAGGAGCTTTGGCTCGTGGGGGAGTCTGGGAAAGTGAAAGTCCCAGCAATGGCACTCATCGAAACCAAACCAGCGTCCCAGATATGCCGGGCAATGCTCTCCCCCATCTGTTCCCTGATTGTTAAGTACTCGGCAGGCTCACCCGGGCCGGTCAGCAGGATTTGGCGCGAACAAGCATTCTTCTCAGCTTCTGGGCCTTGCAGTGCGACAAAGACGGTAGAAATGAGGCCATGCTGGCCATTACGGCCGTCTTGTGCGCACGAACTGAGAATGGTGCGGATCGAGTCTGCCGACAGTGCTGGGTTGGCGGAACTGATGGACACGTAGACGGGCTGTCCACCGTCGAGGGCGCCCTGAATCGTCGGCGGCAGGTGAAACGCCAACTTCATTACCCGCTTCGCAGCATCCCATTGCAGCTTTCTGCCTGCGAGAGGAGCACATGATGAGTCTTGAGGACGCAACAAAGCCACATGTGCCTTGACGGCCAAGTCTATAGGCTCCCATAACAATTCGTCGCCGAGGTCATTTGTGATGTTGAAGACGACCTCATACTGTGTGCCATTGCGATTCGTCATGGCCTTTGGCCGCCCCAAAACCCGTATGAAATGCATGTCCCCGAGTCTGAAAAACTGGTGCGCCAAGCTGATGAGCAGACGCGGGTGGCGAATATTGACCGTCTCGAGCCATGGAGGCAAAAGGTCACGGAGCCATGTTTCCCACAGAACAGGTAATCTGCACGACGGCTCTGTGTCGAAAGCGTAAGCAAATGAAAGGGCGCTGACAAGTCATATGGCGAGTGCTTATGATTGAGTCAACATATTGACTGTACAAGCGGTTTTTTTGGGGGAAGGAAAGGGGGGGGGGGAGCTGGCAGAGACGACGCATGCTGGGGTCGCAGATGCTTAGTCATCGTCATCGTTACTGCAGGTCGCCTGGGGCAGCGGCAGCAACAGGGCCAGTGCTGTTCTTTCCCATGAGACACGCAACACGCAACGCGGCGCTGATTCGGTTACCGGCGCAAACCATGACTTTCCTCGCTCCCACGACGAGCAGGGCGAGTCAGGATGAGTCAGGGAGAACCTCATTGGTTCCAACACTGACATGTGAGCGATGACTTGCTCGGCCCTTTACCAGAAGAAACAGCAAGAAGCAGCAAGCCTGTGACTCATTTTTTGGCGACCTTGAACACACCTCTAAGAGCTGTGTTGAGGACGATCGATCCGGCCTGCCCCTTTGACAGCGAGAACCAAGGCTAATGGCCTCGTACTCTGCCGGCGATTTTTTTCTCGCAGGGCACCGAAACTCGTACTCCGATGGGGCGAGGCCAGTTCGAGAATGGTCTGGTTACCTGAATGAATCTGTCAGTGTGGGTAATACGATCTTACCAAGACGAAACAAGCATAGTCAGATCAAGAGTGTTGCGGAGTCATGCACCTGGGCTCACGAATCAATCCCCCAAGCCAATGACGACCTCTGTGGCCACAAACGAAATGGGGGAGGGGCTTATTGATGAACAAACAATGGAGAAGGGAAAATTCTTCGACTCGATAGAAACAAAAAAAAAGAAAATGCTCCAAGAATAGCCAGACCAATGACTCTGCGGGATTGTGCAGCGGTTCAATCGGCTCCAAGAGGTCGATCGGGTACATCAGATATACATAGTGCCAGCCTTGGTATCCTGCTGAAACCGACGAGAGTATTCTGGAAGGTATGGAGCCGGCAACCCTTTCCGAACCCTTTCTACATGTCTTGGATCGCGTCTCATTTTTCTGTCTTGCTTCACTCCAAATCATCAGAGGATTGCTCCGTTCCAGAATGCCAGGCGACACGCCAATGCGCAGCAGCCCTCCATGTGTGCTTTTGCGAAGGCTGCATTTGCCACTCATCCACAGCAACAAAAATCAGGTCTCTTGTCTGTTGTGACATTGATGCGTTTGCACAAAAATAACTTGTCTTGAATCATGGCTCGACGGGGCCGGAACCCGAAGACGTTGCGAAATCCTGCCCTATGCAGCAATGAACAATGGCGGTGGGCATTTTCCTCCTCGCGAGATTGGCCTTGGCGCTCCATTCATCTCGAACTGACAAGAAATTCTCCCGTTGACGGATCTCGGGCGCATAACGAGTCAAGTCGTGAGGGATAAAGAGAAAAAAATGGATGAGATGGATTCTGGTCGTGCGTTTGAAGTATATTGACCACTCAATTCCTAGCCCGGGCTTGCGTGCCGGACGCCTCAACTCCGAGCATCAACATCGCGGCTAGGCGGCCAGAGTCATGGCTCATCCTACCAAGATTAGTTGCTGACGTCGTGGCGCAGCAGGGCTTGAGGGTTTTTTTTTTCCTCCTCTTTTCCGACGATGCGCCCGGCATTTAAATGACTGGTGTAGCCAGCCGCGAGTTCCTCCGCTGTTCAAGTTGATGCCTGATTATCCATCCGTGTGTAAGAGAGAAGGGCGCCGTGGGATCGGCACTACGCTCTTTTGTGTCTTCTTCCCTTCTGACGAGATTTGGCACCACTCTTTACATCCTTTGCTGTACATCATTCCACCACAACTCTCCCACTCACTCTTCCTCTCTCCAGGACATATTCACACTCCCTCTTATACAAACACATTCCCTCTCACTCTTTCTCTTCCCGTCTTGTCTTCTTTTCCAAGACGTTCCCTTCTTTTCTCAAAAGCCAGCCATGAGACGACCATTTATTCTTGCTGTCGCGGTCTCGGCGCTAGGCGTGCCCATACTGGCGGACAAGGACTCTTTCACGAAACCGCAGACGGCCCAGGGCGTCGATCAATCCACCTTCGACGGAACCGCCTATCCCAGGGACACGACGACGAATGGTGGCGACAACGGCGGCGGCGCAACAGTGATGCGCCGGGACACCGTCGCCGAGCCCGCCGTAACCATCAAATACGTGACGAAGCGGTTTGTGCCAGTCCTCACCGACGACATCAATAATCCGAAGAAGCGTACTCTCGATCCGAACCTCCGATTCCCAAATTTAGATTTGCACTCTATGCGAAGGCGCTCGCCTCATTATAACGACGGTACTCCCCACTCCCATGAGGAAACCAACCAGACCCTCGGCGATAGCAATGGCCTCGAAGATACTCAGCACCTCAACGACACTGCGAGCCTCAACGACACTGCGAGCCTCAACGACACTGAGCACCTCAACGGCACCCAGCACCACAACGACACTCAGGAGCTCGGCACTGAAGAGAGCGGTCACGCAAACCGCGAGTCTGCACAGCTTCGGGACTTTGGGGCTCAAGAGGGCCACCAAGGCTGTTCCGCTACCCCTACTCCCTTCAGTGTCCGCGTCAAGTCCATTGAACTTGAAATCGTGCTTTCGACCAAGATTTCCTTGGGCTGCGGCGGCATGCCAGGCGCGTCGTCTTCCTGCGGATCATGCCAGTCGTCTCCCTGCGGATCATGCCAGTCGTCTCCCTGCGGATCATGTCAGCAGGGGCCTGTCCCTCCCACGGCCGATTCGCTCATGGAGTCGATTAAGCCACTTCTCCAGTCCTGGTGCGATGGCAATTCCAGTCCAGATTACAGGCCCGAGGACGAAGGCCCTTTCGACGGGATACACCAGCTCGGGAAAGAATTTGGCTCACCAGGAGACGACGATGAGAGACAGGGTCATCTAGACAAGTTACAAGACGAACTAGACAATTTACAACGCCACCTAGACCAACTACAAGGCCAAAAAGACGCTTTGCAAGGCCAGACAGGAGAGCACTCGGGTTCAAATCTAGGCGGCCAAGAAGAGACTCTGCGAGGCCCGACAGAAGAGCCCCTGGGTTCAAATCTAGGTGGCCAAGAGGAGGCTCTGCAAAACCGGACAGGAGAGCCCCTGGGTTCAAATCTAGGCGGCCAAGAAGAGGCTCTGCCAGGCCCGATAGGAGAGCTCCCGGGTTCAAACACAACCGGACTGAACTCAACCGGGCTGGACTCAACCGGGCTAAACTCAACCGGGCTAAACTCAACCGGGCTGAACACAACCTCGCACTACCCCAGCGAGAACGGGTGCGCCTGCGGCCAAGATCACGAGCAGACGCATAGCTACTAATTGGCTGCGACGGATCGAGCTTGAGCAAGACTTGGCAAGGCCTGTCTCCGTCCGGCCGACGCCTTGTGAGCGCGGAAAGTGCTTTGCATGTTATGAAAAAAATATTTTTCCAACCCAGATGGGTCAGCGAATGAGTCGTTGAAAATCTCGGGGCGTCCTTAGTCATGATGGCGAGTTTCTTGTACACAAAGGGTCGGCGAAGCCAGGCGTTTAGCGTGATGCATTTCTTTTCTTTTTTTTCCCCTCCCTTTTTCTTCGAGTCACTTCATTATACACCGTTTCCTTTTTGGGGGATTGAGAGAACGAGGACTGCCACAGCGGGCACAAATCGAATGTCATTCAATTCGGTACATTTCTCCGGGCTTTTGCCAAGCTGTGCACCGTGCCGTGCGTGACTCGTGACTGCGTGCATATGCATCCAGGTCTGCTACTAGGTACTTACGTACTGTGAATGTGTATGTACCTACCCTACGCAGACAGAGCGATGGCGTGCTCTTCCTGTTCAGCTCAAGTTCAAAATTTTCTTTTCCCTCTCGTGAAATACGAATGTTTAGTATATTCAGACTGGGCACGGGCTCTTCGTGTACCAAAGCACAAATTCACCTGGTCTGTATTTCTGTATCCATGTACTATGCAGACATTCCCAACGGCCATCTACCACGACCCCCCCTCTTCCTATTCGTACTTGAGCACACTGCAGCGCATGCCAAATGTGTCTGTCCTATTTATCTCTTCCCCCCCTTCATCCCACCCCTAATGGTTTTTCTCATCTACACAAACACGTCTTTTTGTCCCTCTTCATCAATGAACTTAGAAGGAAACAGGTAGAAAAGTCCTTTCAAGTAGCCTTGATTCCAAATCATATTAACCGTTGCTGTTTCGCATTTCTGCACGCGCAACCCAGCCGGCCCTTTTTGTCATGGACCCTAAGTTACGTCTCTTCATGCTTATGGATTTTTTTTCTCCTTCCCCCCCTTCCTACTACGAGTTTCGGCCCGCGCCAGACGGAGACGTGCTGCGTGTGCATGATGACATGATGAGTACGGACGGGTTTAGGCTGCTCAAACTGCCTCGTGTATTTTTTTTTCTTGAAAAAGAAAAAAAAACAAGGGCATTGAAGCGCAGTGCATTGAATGCAGGGGGGGTAACACATGAGCGACACAAACTTGCGCCTGAGCTCATTGGAAAGGGAGGAGGATCTCTGTGCGCACATGGACGCTTAAGGCTGACACTACGCGATTCGATTAAAAGATGAAAAAAAAGTGAAAAAGAAAAAAAGTAAAACACATGTAACATGGTTGTATGAGTCAGACATCTTTTCGTGGCCTGCCACCATGTACAGATTAAAGAGCAAATAATAGAAAAACATACTGAAATGGTGCAACATGAGGATAAGAAGGCTTCGTAACTTCATCTCAGGTAAGCACCGCAGCAGCCCCCGTCATCCTACGCCCGGCTGCCAACAAACTGCAGACAAAAAGAGGGGAGGGGGGGGGGGGTCTGGCTTACTGTGCATGGAGGTACGTTGGACGCTTTTCGAGCAAGCATGCCACGAGGCGTCATCTGGCCCCCGACGGAGAGGGGGCGAGGCTTGCATAAGGTGAAACATGGGCGCTTTCCTTCAGCGGGTATCCCTTTTCCCGTGCGGGCGAGAGAAAGAGAGAGAGAGAGAGAGAGAGAGAGAGAGAGAGAGACAGAGGAGTTGCGACCCTGGTGTAATGGGTGACGAGTCGCATGTGCGTCATCTGGACATGAGGAGCTTGCTGTTTGTGACAAATACATGGGTTTGCTCTGATTATTGTCTTTACCTTGTTTTTGGACATGCGTGCTGCCGCGGGACTGTGCACGAGAAAATTGCTCAGGTGAGTAGACGTTTCACAGTCTCATCTTTTTTTCTTCCCTTGTCGCCTTGTCCCGAGATACGAACAGAGAAGATTACTTACCTACCTAGGAAGGTTTTGTACCTAACGGAGGGGGTTACATTCGGTTGACCTTTGCTACGGTACTGTGCTCCGTAGATGAGAGAGATAGGGAGGAGGATGCAATGCAGCAGCAGCAGTCCCCTCTCTGCCCTG
Organism: Hypocrella siamensis; assembly: GCA_000731825.1. Lineage (NCBI taxonomy): Eukaryota > Fungi > Ascomycota > Sordariomycetes > Hypocreales > Clavicipitaceae > Hypocrella > Hypocrella siamensis. Next base: position 2,304 of record JMQE01001624.1, on the reverse strand, counting down.
CAGCAGACCAACGACGTGCTCAGTTCATGCAGGCCATCCTTCACGAGACCACGAGATATCGCGTGCGGAGACAAACATGGTATCGCTAGCGTATCCGTGGCTGCGGCAGCCATCTCGGGTCATGATTACTGAACAAGGCAACTTTTGATAGGTGGCGGCGACTGGCTTGTTCAGGCCCGTTTCATCCGACTCTGGCCGAAAGTCAACGGCCCGAGACTCACTTGGCAGATGCAAGAGCAAGATTTAAGAGAGAGAGAGAGGGGGGGGGAAGGCGACTCACATAAAATGGCATCGCTTCGTCGGGCTGCCCCCCATGATGCGGACGCAAGCACGGTACTATGTATTGTACGTATCCCATTCTCTGCAGTGGCGCACGTCATGCAAGCCATCGCACATCTAAGCGCCGTAGGAGCACGAAGGGAGGAGGGGAAGAAAAAATAAAAAGGTCCACCCACATTTCCTTCACTCTCTCCGTCGGGCCAATCGTCACGACTACCACTTTTGAGGTGCACCCGGCTCGCTCGCTCCAACCAATGAATGGAATGCCAACACGACCGACGAGACGAAAAAGCCTGGGATTCCTCCGTCGTCGAGAGGAGTTGTACCGAGCAGGGATGATGGCTGGGAAAAAAGGTCGTCGTGGTGTCGTCCTTCTCTGTTTTTGGGGGGTTTGATTGGTTGATTGCTTGGTCGGTCGGTAGGTAGGTAGGTAGGTAGGTAGGTAGGTAGGTAGGTAGGATTGGGGGGAGGGGAGGGGGGAAGGAACCAAATTTGCTTTTTTAAGCGAGGGATTTCGTGTTGTCATGCGAGATTCTCTCCGGAAGACGCAACTTCCTAACCGCCTACAAATGCTTAGCCTTATCACAGACGGCCAACAAAGTTCCCCGGCGATGGTCCCCTTGCGGTGCTCATCCCACAGGAGAACGCGCTGATGCATGACGATGAGACAGGATGGCTGGGGAGAGCAGCCTCGTACAAGGGCCATGTCGGGGGGACTTTTTTTTCGCCTTCTTTTTTTTCTTCTTTCAACCCCGGCCGCACCCATCTCAGCCGTGTGTGATGAGATGGGGGATACAGAAAGTAAAAAAAAAAAAGAAAAAGAAAAGAAAAGCACCTACTTGGGTATTCAAGGGAAGGGGGAAGAAGAGGCTCTCTCTACCTATCTTCGGACGGTCCATGTGTCACACTGTATGAAGTAGAGAAGCGAGAGATGTGTTCGCTACAGGCAAGAAGAAAAAAAAGGCCGCTTGCTGTCAGGCGAATGGTCCTCATTCTCCTTTGATCAATCAATATCAATCTAGTCCCCCCCCCCAACCAAAAAAAAAAACGAACCACGATACACACAGATACCATTACCACGCTTGTTCTGTTTCATTCGCCTTGATGCCCCAGGCACGCACGAATGACGCGATCCGCCCGGCGTCCGTGATGCTCGGAAAACCACCTCTCTGTGTTTGCAAGCAAACCCGCGAGATGCTTCATCTACAAGCGACAAAAAATGGGACAAAAGGCAAGGGGCTGCTGGCTGCCTTCCTCTCCGCATCCCGCGCCCGAAACATGCATGGGAGCCGGGACGCGCGAGCAGGCAAGGCAAAACAAGGAAGTGGGGGTGTCTATCCAGCCTTGTCTGGAGCAAAAAAATAATTTAAAATAAAAATAAAAATAAAAATAAAAAAAATCATGTACAATCGAATACGACAGAAGCACACAATCAAAATACATGCCCTTCCTTCGCTATCTTTGTAGGCGATTTATTAAGACAGCTCGTGCAGGTCATCATCTCCCACCAAAGCGTCATGATCATCCTTCTACGTACTGCTATGTACGGCAAAACCTGCACTGCACAATGCACGTAGCTATTTTCGGACGCGCAGTCCCACCACCCACACAGAAAAGAAACTCTCTTGCCTAAGAAAAAAAAACAGCCCCCAAATCATTTTGACCTTGTCTTATCATCCTCGCATTCTTCTCCTTTTTTTTTTTTTTTTTTCTCATAGAAACACCTAGATCAGTGCAAACGAAAAAAATCGCTCAAAGGGCGTTGTTACGTGCGTGAGATGCAAGCCACCCACTGCAGGTGACGACATTCTGGTTTTCCCCGAGCCTCGTTCCATGACGCCCGCTTGCCCACGGGCCAACAGCGCCCGCTTGTCCAAGTCATTGGAACAAGGCCCCCCCCAAAAAAGAAAACCTCCAAAATTCGCATCAACACAGCCAGAGGCAACGTAAGCGAGGTTCACGACCGTATCGAGCGTGCATGAACCAAAATATGCGTGGATGATCCGTACGTGGTCATCCCCCCCC
>JMQE01001623.1:0-57445 GCA_000731825.1 Hypocrella siamensis | reverse complement strand
ATGTTTAATAAAATTATATTTATTATTTAATATTTTTCCTTTTTTAAAGTAATTATATAATTTTTATTAATTTAATATATTATAAATAAAAAAATATTAAGGGTTTAATAGGTTTTTATGATTTTTATATAAATTTTTTATTAAAAATAATATAGCGCTAGTTTTATGTAAAATTAAACCTAGAATTTGGTCAGGTGTAATTTTCTGGATCACACCCTAAGTGTTGGACCGAGACTTATGGCACGGTTTTGCTGCGCAACGCCAAGAAATAATGGGTTTCTCGTTGGGTCCACGGCCACATCTCTCGGATCTTCGCCTCTTGTCATACTGCAGTGTCTTCCACTCGTATGACAGGCACTAGAGTTGCCCTATAATAAGGCCATCCCGGGGCATTTTTTGCTCGAGTGGATGAACGCCGTCATTCTCCTACAACGAGACAAAGTGCCGTCTAGACGCAATTCTGCGATGCTTTGAGGATTACAAACTTGAGACCAGGTAAAGCTCTAATAGCGCAGCTTTTTCATCTCAGCCATTGGAAATCACTGAGCGCCAATGCCGATTGAGCCGCTTTGACAGATCCGGATCTACAGCACGACTCTTTTTACCCCTTGAAGCACGGATTAACTGCATCCCCGCGCCAGAGCAAGGTCCTGAAACACGAGAGACTTCATGCCGCTCGGGGCCGCCCTAGCTCGGACAGCCGAGGGCCAGATGGACATGGTTGCAGTCCGAAGGCCGAGATCCTCGAGTGAATGGATGTGGGTACGTGTCTGGCCAGGACTCAAGCTCCATCCTCGACTTGGAGATGCCACGAACCATTAAGACATGCGTAAGTATATGAGACATTGGTCAGGAATCATCGATAAGAAATTTTAAGCGAGAAAAAAAATCCGACTTTATATCAACACTTCATATCAACAAAATGAAGATCCGAGTCGGGACAACCATCTCGACTCGAGGTGGTACAGTCGAAACAGCTCGTTTCATCGCCCAGGGGCGCGGGGCCCAAAGACTCGCACCGCGAAAAAAAAATGGTGATTGAATACCATTACGCAGCTCTGCTCTAGTCGATTCATATGACATTGTTCTCGAAACCAGTTAGACATGGAACAGGGGAATTCAGCAAAGCAGGAGGAATGACTATAAAGAGGAACAGAGACCAGCACGTCTCTGCTCAGCAAACCTGGGAACATCGTCGCGCGCAGCCGGGGGTTTTGAGTTTTTTTTTTTTGAACGGGCAGCATCATGACGCATCGCAGAGCAAGCGCGTACGACACCGACGAGATGTCCCTCGCTCCCAAGGACGATGCTGCGGTGGCAGTGGAGGAATTTGACGTGGAGAACGACGAATCGAAACCGCGCTTGAACTCCTCCAGGGCTCTCTGGGCATGGGCCATTCTTTCTTTTGCAGTATGTTTTATTTCACCACCCTCTTCTCGCCATTCTTTTTTCTTCTTCGTGGAGGAAAATGGGCATAATGGTCGGCGGCGGTACTGATCTGGGTTCAGATTGGCCCAACGCAGAGCATGGTGTACGAGTACCTCCTGGCTGCTCTGCAATCGGTGGCCAATTCCGTCGGCCACGTCCCCGATTCCGACGAGCCTTGTGCCACCAAGGGCATGATTCACTGTGTCGTGCAGCTGGGAGGCTCCGAGGTCGACTATCTCAGCTACTCGTGCGTTTTGCCCCCATGTCTCCCACGTCTTTCTCCCCTGCCCCAAGTCGAGAACATTCATGCCAACTCTTAGCAGGCTGTACATCGGAGCTATTGCCCAGGCGCTCGAGGGCGTCGCGTCCATCGTCGTGGCCGGGCTCGGCGACTTTTCCAACAACCGCAAGCTCATTCTCGTGGGCAATCTGTTTGCCCTGGGCCTCTTGGGCCTGCCATTTGCCGGCCTAGCCGGCCGCGACTACACCCATCTCAACGCGCTGGCGGCCATGTACATTCTCATTTCCGTCACAGGCGGTGTCTTGCGGACAGTGACGACGTCGTTTCTGCCGCTGTTTATGAAATCCCACGGCTGGTCGGAGACGCGGGCCGACAAGCGCAAGGACGAAATAAGCAAGAGCTTGGCTCGCGGCACCAAGGTCAATGTCATTTTTGCCATGGCGTTTTATCTCGGCGCCATCGTTGCGCTTGTGATTGGCACCGTCATTGCGTACGCCCGCCAGGTCGAGCCGCGTGACAGGTATACCAAGTGAGTGCATCGCCGTCGTACCTGCTGGGAGCTGGTCTGGTCTGACAGCAGGTGATAGCTTCTTGCTCGCAACCACGGCGTCGTCTTGTGTGACTCGTGAGGCAAACCCTGCGTCGCGTCTGGAGAAACAAAACAAGCTAACATCAACACCACCCCGTCTAAGTTGTGTTTACGCTCCCCGGAAGCATCATGCTGCCGAATGTCCAGGGCGCTCCTATCCCTAGCGACCAAAACATCTGGCTGCTTCCTTTTCGCGTCTGTACGTTTGCGTTTTTTTGTTCTTTTTTTTTTTGTTTTCCTCTCTTCAATCCTTGCACCACCACGATACTGACACATCTTCAGGGCAAAATGTGCTCAGGTCCATTCCCACCTACCCCAACGCCTTCAAGCTCTGCTGCGGCTGGGTCGTCCTGACGACCGGCACTTTCGGCTTCCAGCAGCTCACCCAGGCCCTGTTCCTCGAAACGACGGGCATCCAGCAGGGCAGCAGCCTGTTCACCGTCTACTCCCTCCTGCGCGTCATCTACATGATTCTCGGTGCCCTCCTGTGGCTCCTGTTTTCGAAGCGCGTCAAGCCCCGGACCTTTGCCTTTTGCCTCCTCGCCTGTCAAGTTGTCTGCATCTCGTGGGGGTGCGCGGGCGTCATCCCCGGCGTCGACATCGGATACAAGCACGAGGCCGAGTTTTGGATCGCCGAGTTCGTCATGACGTGCACCACGGGCGCCTTGCTCTCCCTCCACCCAGTCATGCTGGCCATGATGATCCCCTCGGGCGCCGAGGCGGCCTTTTTCGGGATGCAAAACATCATCCACGTCGCCACGGGGTGGCTGAGCCCCCTGATCCAGGGCTCCATTCAAAACGCGACGCATAACCCTCGGTTCGCCATGGTCCAGAACCTCGTCTTGATCTTCCTGGCTGTGGGCTTTTACGCCTGGACGAATGTTGAGCAGGGCACGCGCGACGCCCAGAGGCCCTTGGATCTCGTCTTTTCCAGAAGAGGGACCATGGGGAAGACGGCCGAGTGAGGTCTCGAAAAGGGAAGGAACCAAGTGTTTGCAGTTCATTTTGGAGCAGGGCGTGTTTGAAACGGTTGGGTGAATGTTGTGCATCGCGGCGCTGCGTCCATGGTTGCAACCACCGCATTATCGCGATCCACGTTATACACTCGAGGTGCGTCTGATTGCGAAGATGCGAGTCGCAGTCTGTATTTTGTATAGTGTATTCTGAGGAGCGAATCTGTTTCTTCTAGCTGAGAACATGGGCCTTTCTAGCTGTAAATGCAACAAAGGCTCTGTTGCTGCTTGGGGAGATAGACTGCTAAGCTGTTGTAGAAAAGAGCCGAGATTGCCAAAGAGAGGCGTTGGGCGGGAACGTCAAGGATGCTCCTCGTCCCTGATAATGCTATTGTCCAAAGAAAACCAATACCCCGTATTCCTCATTTCTGTCCTCATTTCTGTCCTCATTTCTGCGTTGTACATGGTGGACTTTTTTTTTGAGTCGCGGTAGTTTTTAGTATGGGCCGGCCATTTTCATCGCCTTTGCAGCATGTAATCTTTGGCGACGGACAATGTGGGCGTAGTGAGCAGCAGGGTAGCACGCTGTGGGAAACACGCCCTTTGGTGAATGTGAAGATGGTCTAGAAAAGATCTTTTGCATGCAAAGAATGCTTGCTTCGCTTTTCCCCCTCGCCATTCGAGCCATCATGCGCAATTCTCGCCGGCTCATGCATGGGCGAGGGCTCCTTGCTGCTTGCCTGATGTGTCTTTGCCGCTCCCCCCCAATCATTAACCAAGATTTTCATCCCCCGTGCAACATGCACCCCTACCCCGATGAGAAGCATTCTTCAATCGACTGTTGCTTTTCATGGCACGGCAGCGAACGCAACAATCGAAGTATTTGTTTGCTCCTCATTTCACGGCTTAAAACAGACCGCTTCATGCATCTGCTTTGGCGTTTTCACCCACCGAGACAGCAGGGCAGAGGCCATGTTGCATACGTCTTGAGCCGACAAGGGCTTCTTTCGCCACGATTTTCTTCTGTGCCGCAAATGCAAACACAAGACAATTCGGGGCATAGGTCGGCAAACGTCGACTTTTTACGATGTCTCGGGCATCATGGTTGCTCTTGCCCTTCATTTGTCTTTTGGTGCGGTGAGCAGAGGAGGGGGTATTTTGCCCGCCTTGGGGTTTGACGTAATCGGAAAGAGGAAAGGGACGAGAAGAAGCAAAAAGGCAAGACTATATAAAGCTACTTTGATTTAAGTTTTGTACATAGGACCATACCTACAAGAGAACTCGGGATCCCGTCCGCTCTCCCATAGATAAGCTTGTAAGGGGCAGATTAGTAGTTGGGTCGGTGACGACCAGCGAACACCGGCTGTTCTATGTTTTTTTAATTTCGCCATTTTTTGGGCATGACTTAATCCGCCACGGCACATGGGATGCCATGCCGCTTTCGGTGCTGCTCGCCGTGTCATTCTTTTAGGCGTCTATATTGTGCATTCTTTTATCGCCGGTCGCCGGTCGTTGCAAGATAAGATGTTGGGGGCATTGGTCACGTGGGTGCATCTCTTCTCCCACCTAGATTCCCGCGACAATCAAGAAACGTTCTTGCTGCTGATTTTAGAAGATTTGATCATTGTTTGTTTTCTTGCCCTTCCTTTTCTATTTTGCAAGACCTAAAATGGTACAATGTTGCCTAAACTGCTATTCCAGGCCGTATCACTTCGTGGAACCCCGCCGTGCAATTGTGCCAGCCTGGGGAGAGAAGGGCATTTGACTTTCAGACCCCTCAAGTGCGCTTGGAGGTGGTAGAGAAGCTGAGGGATGACCCGGCGGGGCATGTGAGGGCCCTGAGGGGAGGGGTAAAAAATGTGGGGCGCAAGCGCGCACCTGAGGGGTGAGGGGCGTACGCTGATTGGCTGGTTTTTCTTTTCCCTCCTCAGAAAGTGGGGCCTTGAAAACCCTCCCCTCAGGTGCCCCGCTAGGGCATCCCTCAGATTCTCTCTTCCCTCTGCTTGTGCCAGGACGAGACTTGGTGGAGAGGATTGTGGACGTACCAATGGCCAGAGTACGTACTGGCGGACATGACAGCGCTGCCACAACATCTAGGTACCTAGGCTGTGTGTCCACGTGCTGCTTGCAGGTGAACGAGATGGATGGACCAGCCATTGTCGGGGATTGAAAATTGTCATGTTCACGTGATCCCTTGGATTGGCCCTATTTCGCTCGACGCGACGACCATCGGTAACTTACGACGTCTTGAATGAGTGGACATGATGCTTGTTCTTCTTCGGCATCGCCGTTCTCTACGTCCCGGTTCCCACGGGTGCGTTTGCTAGGACAGAAAACAATCCAGTGGCGTAGGATCGCCGGTCCCTCCCCGATATACACATACAGGAGCAAGTCAATGCACAGGCTCAGCATTCGATGTATTAGTTCCTGCTGTCTACGAGGAAGAAAGGCGCTGGATCCAGACAATCTCGCTATCCTCCCAGAGACAATACTCGTAATCTATATACGGCGTAGCCAGGCGCTTGGCTTCACCCGCCACCTGAGAGGCTATGTCCCGGTGCGGATCCAGCTGAAGTATCATCTCAAAGGCGACGGCCATGATCGTCCTCCCAACGAGGCGATGAGATAAGGTTGACGTCATCTCGTAGCACGCGGTGTTCGGCCAGGCCCATCGAGGTTCGCGTCATCATGTCGACGAACTCGTCTTTTTAATAATGCACGCCAATATCGGACAGCATACTGACCATCCTGCCACCATGATGAACTTGACCATCATGAGCATGGCATCAGATGTCCTTGAAGCTTCTTGTATGCTTTTCTCTCGGCTTCGAACTCTTCATCCCAGTCTAGCTTCACATGTTTCAGGACGAGGCGGGATGGGAGGATCGATTCGGGTAAAAGTGTCTCGAGGCAGGCACGCACAGGTGTTGGGACAACGCGTGCCAACGTGTCAATGATTCTGCCTAGAGTGCTTGGCAGGAGCTCGAGTCGGAGGGCGTGGGGATGCATGGCGTCCGCTGGTGTAGCGGCTGCGCGAGTTCGACGACTTCGAAACCAGAATCTCTATGTAGATTCCATGAGGTAAGCACCGTCCTCGGATCGGTGTATTCATGTTATACCACGACATCCCTCCGAACTGGGCTTTGTTTGGGGCGAAACGCTGGCTCGTACAGCCCGGGAGGTATCGTTGACCGCGGGGCCGGTGGCCCTAATGTCGGCGTTCCCTGTTGGAATGTCGGAGACCTAGATGGTCCATTTTTTAAATCTTTCGGTCATGCGTGGCAATAGGCGCAGAATCTCTCTGTCATCACCTATTTCACAAAACACAACCAAGGGTTCGGATCTTGAAAAAGAGCAACGGCAAGGCAGGCGACACTTCGCACGTGATGACTGCTGACTAAGGCAGCTACGCGATTTCCCCAAACGTTACTTTTTTCGCCCTTTTGTCGCCCCAAAATGATGGGTTGTCCGCTTTCAAAATAAAACGTCAGTGGAGAGGGCTTTGGTACCAATCACCCCTGAAATTATCGGCGAGCCATGAATGCCCAGACGAGTGGGATTATCTGGCCTCGCGAGAGCGACGAGGTGATGCAGGAAATGGAGGTCGCATGAACCTGGAAGGGCTTGCATTTCCTGTTGCACGCGGTCGGGTGGATCTTCCCTGTTCATGAGAGCTCTTGTAGAGGTACCTTTCCTTAGACCTCAGTAGTTGCATAGCCTAATTTCTGTGGTGATGCTACAGCCTCGGGAGTGGGACTACAAGCACACCATCTCCTCTGAGACCGGCGCCCAGTAGGGGCTTGGTCAACTCAATCCATCAATGCACCCGCACCCCTAGCTGCCGCGAATCCAACATTTCCTAGTCTGTGCTCGGATTTCCGCGACCTCTGTGGCGCGGTGCATGGGACGCAGCAGCGCGTCCATTGAGAACCCGTAACTAAAGTGCTTTCAGTACTTTGGAGTGGACCGTTGCATTAACTTTTCAGCTCGAAAACTTTCCCCCCTAAGTTGGCTTTAGATGATTCGAGAGGAGGCGCAACAGCGGGTCCATCCGGGGAACAGTGTCTCAAGCCACAGCTCGCAATCACGCGAAGAAAAGACAAGGATGGCCTGATCAATTATCGGCTCCTCCCGCATCTATGGTTCTTGTCTGCGCCAAGGCCTCATTCCTTCTGAACCTTTTGCTGCCAGCATTTCCCAGGGATATAGCGCTTGATCTGGCGTTGGGCACAGGCGAGCAAAAACTGCATAGCTGCCTGGCTTTGACGGCACTCTTTTACGTTCGATTGTCTCGTTAGGACGCCATCCATCCATCGCCGTGAGCCATCGCTGCGTAGATGGCGATTCATGCTCAGACTGTGATGGCTGAGCCATGGCTATTGCAAACTAAGCGTGGGGAGACGAAAGATGGGATCAGACAGCAACAGGACGTACGACGAGCGCTCGCTCTTTTGTTTCCACCGATGAGCGAATCCACGGGAGCGCCATACCAGCATTTGTCGATGGAGCGTCATGACTCGCGTGTATCCTTACCGCTCACCAAAGCACAATAAAAACGTGCTGTACTTGACGGGATGAAATCCGACTCGCGGGCTTGGAGGCCAAGGGAAAAAAGACGCGGCGCGTTTAAAACTCGAGACGACGACGCGGCCGATTGCGTTGGACAAGATGGTCCATCACCGATCATCGTCTTCACTCTAGTCCTGCTCCCTGCAGCTCATTCAAAACATGGCTTTCGGCACGATGCGTCTGCTCATCGCCCTCGTCGCGCTAGTGACCACCTGCGCTGCATTACTGCGAGACGAAAGTGCGCTCGCGGGCGGCTACTTGGTGGAAATGCACAACGGCCACGTAACGAAGCCAGACGTCAGCCCTAAAATCCTAGTAAACATGCTAACGACGGGAAAGGATTCAGATGCGCTCATGCGCCCTCTGGCCGACCAAGCGACGATACGTCTCGCGTTCAACTTTTCCATCTTTCAGGGCCTCTCTCTGCAGTTCAGCAACGGCTCCCACCCGGGCAGACGGGCCAGGCAGCTAGCCGACATGGCGGGCGTGAAAGAAGTGTGGCCGCTGGGACTATCCCGCTTGCACGGAAATGAAGCCACCATTGTGCCGGGACGCAGTGACAAGGAGAAACGAAGCTCCCGCCCGTACGCACCGCACGTTATGGCGCAGATTGACAAGCTGCACGCCGAGGGCATCACAGGCAAGGGCATCAAGATTGCCCTGGTGGATAGCGGCATCGACTATACGCATCCTTCGCTGGGTCAGTGTTTTGGACCAAAGTGTCTCGTGTCATTTGGCACGGATCTCGTCGGCGACGAGTACACGGGGCACAACGAGCCCAAGCCCGACGATGATCCCATGGACTGTAACGGGCACGGCACCCATATTGCGGGAGTTGTAGCCGCGAGACCCAACGCGCTGGGTTTCTTGGGTGCGGCGCCGGGCGTGCGCCTGGGCGCCTACCGCGTCCTGGGTTGCAGGGGAAGCACATCCAGCGACGTCGTGATCATGGCGTGTCTGCGGGCGTGGAGGGACGGCGCCGACATCATCAGCGTTTCGACCGGCATGCCGGGCGGCTGGAGCGAGAAGCCCATCGCCGTGGCGGCGTCGCGGATCGCGCAGATGGGCGTGCCGGTCCTGGCATCGGTGTCAAACTACGGTCTTCAGGGCCAGTTTTACACTTCCACGCCATCCGACGGTCATGGGGTTGCGGCCGTCACGTCGTTTGACAACACCGTCGTTCCCAGCATACGGATGCAGGGCTCGTACTGGGCGCAGCGTCGGAGCGGCCGCCGGTCGTCTTCCTTCTCCTCTTCCTCCACCTCGTCGTCGTCGTCGTCGTCACTATTGCGCTCGTTTTCTTGTCCGTCGGCCCTGAGACGCATGGCAACGTGCCACTTTGACCACTTGACGCCTTTCACGTGCGAGGCGGGCGTGCCGGCCGCATGGCCGGGCTTCAAGATGCCGCTGTTCGCCACCACCCTGGATCCCCTTTGCGCAGACGATGCCTGTGACGCGCTGCCTAGCCACGTTCCCAACCTGGCTGGCTATGTAGTCCTGGTGCGGCTGGGCGGGTGCGGCACCGTGGTCAAGGCCAAGAACATTGCGAAAAGGGGCGGCAGGCACATGATTCTGTACGGCACCGAGGACGTAGATCCGCCGCAACCCGTGTCACACTGGCCGTACATTTTGGCGCTCGCCGTCGTCGACGGCTGGGTCGGAGAGACGTGGATGAGGCTGCTGGCCGAGGGGGACAGGGTGCTGGTCCGGATCCGCAACAAGGTCGTCGAGCTCGTGGAAAAGGAAAACACCGATTCAGCAATGGGCATCAATATCCAATCGTCGTGGGGACCAACGTTCGAGATGGACGTCAAGCCGCAATTCGGCGCCCCTGGCGGCCTCATTCTGTCGACGTACCCCGTGGCACTGGGCCGCTTCGCCGTGCTGAGCGGCACCTCGATGGCCTGTCCTCTTGCCGCCGCCATCTACGCCCTCGTCTTCGAGGCACGCGCGCCCGACCGTCCGAGCCCTCGGGCCATGACGGAGCTGCTGTCTTCCACGGCGAGGCCGCAGCACCTCAGCGACGGCTTCGGCACCTTCTTCGCCTCCCTGGCGCCCGTCAGCCAGCAGGGTGCCGGCCTCGTCCACGCCCACAACGCCGCCCACGTCACCACCCTCATCTCCCCGTCGGCCCTGTCCTTCAATGACACGGACCATGCGCCTCCGCTACTCAAGTTTGTCGTCGTCAACAAGAGCACCGGACCTGTTAGGTACACTCTTGGCCACCGGCCCGCCATCACCACGTACACTCTCGACCGGGACGCGGTGCACCCCATGGAGCTGCCCAACAAGTTTAAAGGCGCCTCGGCCACGCTGAGCCTGACACGGGACGACGGGGTTCCCGTGCGCCGTATCACGATCCAGCCTGGCGACCGCGTCGTCATCGACGTCACGCCCCATCCTCCTCCTGGGCTGGACCCGCGCCGTCTGGCACTCTGGTCCGGCTACATCACCATCAAGGGATCCGACGAATCGGCCCTGTCCCTGCCCTACCAGGGCCTCTCGGGCTCTCTCCGCGCCGCCCTCGTCTTGCCCCACGACCAGGCGTGGATTGCTTCTTCCGAGGACCCGGCCTTGCCAGTTCCCCCCGACACGGTCTTTACGCTGCCTGGCCCTGGAGCCAGTCGACCAAGAGGCTCTGTCGTCCCTCTATTGTGCTACAATCTCATGCTTGGCACGGCTCAACTGCGCGCCTTCATTGTGTCTCTGTCCAGCGGCGTGGCCATCGGTCAGCACGACATGTTTCCTAGCTTCTGGAACAGTCGCGGCACCAAGACCATGGACTGGAACGGCGAACTGCATACGGGTGAGTACGCGCCCGCGGGAGCGTACAAGATTGTCCTGAGGGCGCTGCGTATTCTGGGCGATGCCAGGACCAACGAGGACTGGGATGTGGCGGAAACGCAGGCGTTTGGCATACGGTACGAGTAGCCTGCAGGCGGTGGAGTTGATGGCGGTACATGGGGATCGTTGCAGCAAGACGTCTGGAAGCACCTGGGCCGTACAGCAAGCGACAGTCACTCCACCAGTGACATACCTCGCCGAACCCTCTTCGCCCCCAGCCCATCGCTGTCAGCATCGAGACAAAGATTCTTGATAGATCTGTCGATGAAGCCAAGGCCGACTGTCTATCTGGGTCACGTCGCATTTCAAGCGCCTGCGAACGTTGTCGGGCACGTAGCAGAGCCAGATCAGGGTTACGCGATTTCGTAACCGCAAGGTAAGAGCTTAGCTAGTGAATGAGAGATTATATATGAATATATGGATGTTCAAGTAGTTGTCCCTTACGCTTGGGCTTATGACCTGCCGTGGCGTGTCACACTATGAGTCTTGCATCATGTTCTACTTCGAAGTTGTGCAGGTCTTCAGGTGCTCTGCATAGACTTGAACATATCCTAGTCAGAGAAGGGCATGTGAGAGTCGCGGCTCTGGGACTTCGCGGACTGTGCGGACTCGCTGTGCGCGGCGTGGGGTGCGACATGATATACACCGATGGCTTGTAATGCATGTACGTACCCGTCGCGACGGCACTCGCCATGGCTTCGGTCTAATTAGATAGGTTTTGCAGCAAGATGCGCGTCTTGAATATACCTCAAAGACAGTGCTTTAATGACGGGTACGTGGAGCAGTTAGATTTGTCACCTGCAACAGCATGCTCCGAATTTGGAGAAAACGTCAAGGCGGAGGAGAGCCTCCAGCTTGTGAAGAAGTGCCCAGATGGAAAGGGGGTCTTTTTATTTTCAAGAAAAAGAAAAAAAAAGAAAGAGAAAAGAAAAAGAAGAAAAAAAACAGAAAAAAAAAGAAAAAGAAAGAAAGAAAATAAGAGTAAAAAAAGGGGGAGGGAGGAGACACTTATGCGGTATTTTTTTTTTTTGCGAGATAAATTAGACTTGGGCGTATTTTTGAATCACTTTTTGCTCCTCACGCATTTCATTCGCAGCCAGATTCTCCAGGTCCTGTCTTCAGTCACACGCCCGCATGTTCAGCTATGCCATGCAAAAGAATGTAAGGCTTCCAATCGCGGGATTCGGCCGTGTTTTTATAATGGTTGGCGCTGCGTCCTGCAAAAGGAACGGATGCTCGTCATTATTTCCAATACTACTCATCATGAGTGGCAAGGGTAAGAGGACCCGGATGGAAGCGAATGGGGCGGGACCGTCAGAAGATCAAATACTGTACACTGCATATACATATGTCATGCGCATATCTCGCATTGCACATGTCACGCACGTGCTATACACGTGTTTGTTGTAAGGACAAACGTGATAGAACAATGTAGACGCACCAAGACGGACCAGATCACTTTCCCTTGTCTCGTCTACAAGCCAAGCTTCGAAGCGAGGACCTAGCACATTCTACTATAGGGATCCTTGCCTGTATCACCGTCCTCCCCAACGGTGATCCCACATGATGCCGAGTAATGAGCAATGTCGTCAATGGTGTTGATTGGCCAATGTTGTTTTGGCGAGATTGTCCCTGTAATGGCCCTGGTCCTGGTATGTTATGCATGCAGCGGAGTAAATAAACGCGCACGACTAATTCTTCATAAGACTACGTAACTAACTGGGCCTCGTTTTGGACCTGGGACTATCCATGTCCGGCAGAACCCCGGATCAGTCACGCACAAAAACGCATAAAAACGGGCTGCAGCTTGCTCGGGAGAGACGTGCATATGATCCTTTCCTTTCAAATTTGTTCACATCGCAAATGACGCTTACTCGCAGCAGACATAAGACCAGTCCATTGCACGATCACGAACTGCTGTTGTGAAGCAAGAGAGGCTCGTAGAGAAGAGCCTGCCGACACAACCCTTGTGACTTCTGACGAACGACATTCTTTGTACTCGACTCGTTCATGGCTTGGTCTCAGAGAGAGGCAACACTGGACATCTTGAGGCATAGGAGCCATGCAGGAGTGACATGCTCGGAGCGCGATAAGAGATACACAGGGGAAGAGCATGGATGAAAACCCCAGAGAGTCATTTCCCACTCTTTCTCGATACACGAGGGCAACGCACGTGCGCCAAAAGGCAGGCATACCCTGGGTATCACCGACCCTCACCGACCCAAAATGAGATTCATCAACCCGTCAAAGCTGATATTTATGTACATGATGCCTTTCTCTCTCTCTCTCTCTCTCTCTCTCTCTCTCTCTCTCTCTCTCTTCGTACGTTTATCTTGCCTCACCCTTATGTCTGACGTTGGATCCGGGCGCCTTGTGTGTACTTTTTTTTTGTATAAGCCTGTGTGAAGATGCTTTTCGTACAGCTCCTCGCCCACTACGTTGGGCTTGCGCTCGCAAAGCCGCCTGCGCCTAATGATCCAACGTCGTCTATAGCACGCTACCTCACCGAGTCCGACGACATGCTTTATCCACCCAAGAAGCTGCTCGCCATCTACGATACGTTAACCGACGGGTCGCGTGACGGTCGATTATTCAATCCGATTCCGTATGTGATTGATACGTACTTCCACGTGGTGGTCAGCCGTCCAGAGTATCATGAGATTGCGAACGTGGGTTCAATAGAAAGCAACTCTGGAGAGCACCCCAAAAAAAAAGGAAAAAGTTAAGAGAAGGGGAGGAGTCATCGGCAGGAGTCATCGGCTAAATGTCAACCGTTTGAAAATAGAAAGCTGCTCTTCAAGAACAACTCCGGCTACTAAACCTAGCTTTTCAAGACGCCTCGATCAATTTCGTCCACAAAAACACTACCCGCCCTAACGGAACGACGGCAAGGGCATGGGCAGACGGCCAACAAAGCTATGCCATGAGGCGCGAGCTTCACCAGGGCGATCGGTCTGCCCTAAACGTGTACGTCATTGATTCCACCCTCTCCAGGTCCAACGGCTACGCGAGCTATCCCACCGTTCTGAACACGGATCCCGAATGGCACAACAAAGAGTCGGCCAAGCAAGAAGCCGTAGTCATTTGCTTCAACACGCTCCCCACATGGATCAACTCCGACTGGAGAGCCCTAGGGTCTACGGGAATCCATGAGGTTGGCCACTGGCTCGGCTTGCTGCATACATTTGGCGAGGGCCTTTTGGGGACCTGCAATGGAGACGGGGATCGGGTCGACGATACAGCTGCACATGTTCGGCCAGATAAGCAAACAGGCTGTGATATCGGGACGCTCTGTAACGGCACAACGGGAGAGATTCCGTCCGATAATTTCATGAACGTGATATCCGAGTGAGTCTGGTTCTTTGCTGAGAACGGAGAACAGAGCTAACGGAGCCGTCTCTTGTAGTGGCTGTCGCAAGAGGCTCACGCCTGGCCAACTCCGGCGTGCGAGATCACTGGCGAGTGTGTTTCGCGTCAAGGCCGATCAGTGACAGCGAGAGGCGGCTCGATTTGGGAGGAGAGAACTCTGCGCGTCTCTGGATGGGAAAGAGCTGTAAAGGGGATGAAAGAGACCTCTTTCTTTTCCTCGTTTCTACAACAAAGCAGGTATATTATGTAGAAATTTTGCATCCTCCCAAGGCTTCACCTGAGGACTAGTCATGACTAGAAAGATGACAAAGAACCAGCTTCCCTCTAGCTCTCATATGGGGGTTTGTCACGTCTACAAAGTAGTTGGTTTCGTGTTATTTGGAGAGACAGACTGGCTAACACAGGGATGTTGTCACCGCAGACATTATTGAGTAAGCATTGTTAAGGTTCGTGCCTTAGACTGTCAGCGGTGAGCTGAAAATATATAAGATATATATAGTATATAAAATATTTATTTATTTTTAAATTTTTTTATGGCATAGTATAGTACACAAGGCATCAGGTAAAGGAAAAGATTAACGAGTTTTTTAATACGTTATCTTCCATACCTAGCGGATATAAATCAATATCGAACAATCGATAATAATGGGTAGCAATGGGTGGTATATAAAATATATAAGGTATTTTTTTACATTGAAAAATTTTAATTAATGTCCACTCCAAATCCTGCTCGAATCGGCCACTCACGGCATCGTAGGGAACACTTCGGTCGTTGAACCAGGCTAGTCTGACCAAGGTCGTTGGTCCGCCCATGAGTTCACTTATAGCGATATGTAAGTCGAGAAGAATAAAGACATGGCTCTTTACTAGGTACTGCGGCATCTCTATTAGCATCGAGCTCCAAGGGAGCCCTCAAAGCCTATCCAATATGACTGACTATGGCAACGAAGTCAAGCTGAGTGATTTTGTCTACCACCTTGCTCTTCTAAAGCGAGCGTTCCTTGTCATCTTGGTGTTGACGTTGAGCCTCACAGATATTTCACGAAAACTTGATTTAGGTCAGCCAATGGAATCATATAAAATAATGAGGCTAGGCTGACATCACTCCTGGGGATATTGCTAGCTATATCATTGGTGACTGTCGCAGTGCTACTTTTCTATACGTGCTGGGATGCCATGTGAGGTCCATATTTTGGCATGGCCCCAGGCTTGATTAGTACATACGAGCTAGATAACCTTGTCTGAAGGGAGGGCGGGACTGTTCACAATCGAGCATATCGAGAATGGCGCCTTTTTTTCTTTTCCTTTCAGTGATGCCATGGCACGCGTAACCGGGTAGAAGCAGCGACAACGACGAATTCATTCGTTCCACCGCAACGATGTTGCATGTTTCATAGTGGGAAGGAAGCTTTTTTGGCATTCGCTCTCGATTCAATTCGAAAAAGGGTTTTGAAGACTCGCAAGACAGGTGTCTATATTTGGTACGCGTGGAACTTGTAGACGGCGAGCCTGACTTGGCGGATGAATTGTGCTAGCTCTATGGGGATAATGGTGAGTCTAGGCTGGAGGAATGGTCATGAGGTGGCGGCTCCTCGTATTCTTCAAAGCAGGCATTATCAAACTAGGGCAAGAAATATTAAGGAATCCCGTGAAACCAGGGGTGAAATAACAAGACTGCCCCCAGACTTGTATCTTGTGCTAAGTCGTGCTGGTGACTCTCGAGACCGTATGCTCTGGGGCACGAGGCTCGATGGAAGACTAGGTCAGCGAAACTTGCCGATAGACCTTCAAAGTTACGCATCGCAACCTTTCGGATGTCATGGCACCAGTGTCATGTTTCTCTATTCCTTAGTTGGGGCTGGCCGAGTATAATCAAAGAAAAGTGCCTGCTTGATTTACAGTGCGTCACTTGTAGTTGCCCTCTTTCTACGTCTCTCATCACCGCCCACGATACATGGCCCGTTTGTGACGCATCAAGATCAAGTCCTGGGCGCTGGACCGTTCGACTTGGTCATAAATTGGTGGTGAGAGAGCATTTCACAAGCGAAATAGAGCATGACAAGGAGAGCAAAGATGAGCCTCGCGCGGAGATCCCATGAACTTCAGGACACAATGAAAGCGACCCAAAGTGTCAACTCTTGCAGGATCTGACAAGTCTCAAAGCCGAGAGCTGCTCACCATAGACGATAGGGGAATTCTTGCGAAAATCCGCATCCTGTCCGCGGCGACATATTCGGGCGAGATGGGAGAATCATATTTTGCCACATTTACTTGGTACGCATGCTACCCCGTTGTCTGGTCAAGCCTGAGGTGGTCAAAATGGCGGTGTGAACATGGAGCATTGTTGATTTATCAAAGGTTACATTTCGGACGACGCAGAGGTTTCGACTTAGACGTGCGAAAACGGACATCGATCCTTAGTTGGCACCACCCTGCGCGAGGCCACTCAATTCGAATGGTCGTATTCTTCATACCACAGCACAAGCAAGCTAGTCTTACCACATCTTTAACCTGTCCCTTGCAGACCACGACATTAAGGCAATGTTATTTCTATTGAAAGCGGCTTGAAAGCTAGCTGTTGGGTGGGCTTTTGAGCTCCTCTAGCCATCGGGCATACTGTCACTTGGTTGTAGGCGAGAGCCAAGATTGGCATCTGTTTCGTGCGCATGCTCAACAGATGCAACATGGCAGACGGGCACGCTCACTCACTAGACTTAAGCTTACATGACAAAACATGCCCATAAACTATGTGAGAAAACTTTCATGGCAGTTCATCACGCTTCAGTCTATTTACTCACTACGTGAAAGAAACTTTTTTTGCTTCTTGTTATGAGAACACAACGAAACGTGATTTAAGAAGCACATGTTCTAGATGCTCTGTTATTATTAAAAATTTCTCATATCCTAGCCCAAAACCTCTGGTCGCTTTGACTTGCCTAACGAGGTCCGGACCTAAACCAGGATCTTATCCCCTGTCGCAAGGGAGAGCCAGTGCTCCCTGCCGCAGCCCCGCGTGTCTGTGTCTGTGCGATTGGCTGGCTTAGCAGACTGTCATCTTTTCCTTCCTTTCCTCTCTGATCTTTTTTTTTAATCTCTTTAGAGATTCCCTTTTGGAATCGACTCACATTTGCAAAGGGATTGAGAGCGGACATTCTTTTCTTAGCGGCGCTCCAGAGCTTGCGAACACGACTTGGACGACTTTCCTTAGACCGTAATTCAGCATCCTCAGCTTCCATCTTTAGTAACCTGAAACGTATTTCTCGAATGGCACGTTGTTCGCTTTTCGGAGTATCTGGATCTTGTTGAGCACGAAGTGCCCTTGCTCGATAAGCGGTGAGATCAAAGTGACCACCAGTGGGACGCATGACGCGGTTGAGCCGGGCCTGATACTGGTCGGTGACAGGCTCAAAGAAGTCGTGATGGGCATTGGCCATGACATCTTCGGAAGTCTCAGGCGTCTTCGTCATTTCTGGGCGATACTTTGGCGACGTGGCATCTATCGGAGCAGCGAGGCCGGAGGATATTTGGGCTAGCGCACAAAGGACCAAAAGGACCTTGTTCAGGAAAGCCATTTTCATAAAACGGGTCTTTACGATTTATTATGTTTTACATATATATGCAAAGAAACAAAATGCAAAGCCGAAAAGGGCGAAAAGAATGGCTATTATAGTGCGTAGTCTTATTCTTTATAGAAGTAGCAAAAATAAAGGATAGGCCTGAAAAATCCTCTAGGAATTGGTCATATCATTTGATTTTAAAATTAAAGTGACATGGATGCAGCAAGCATAAAGAGAAAGATATTATGACTTTGCTCCTTTGAGTTCAGTCTAATCTGACTCGTGGAGAAACTAAGCGATGAACAGATATTGCTTCCCCACCACTGCCCTCATGGCAGGCAAGCGCGCACGCATAGAGAACGGGACATGACTGTATTTGAGCTTCTTGAATCTTGGGCGCGGTCACTGAAATGCCGTCACAGTCACGGTGAACGGTGCCATTGGTAACGAGCAACTGCGGCGCGAGCGTCTTGATCATGAATCGGAGGGCAGCCTGGCAAGACACGTCCCAATATTGCAGCCTGTCTGACAATCAGGCATGCAGGCAAAAAAGGCAGCACAGAATTGAACACATATTGACTTTCGACGCAAGTAGGTGGATGGCCTGGTAAGACGACTGCCTTGTGTCGTTGGAATCTCGAGATGCGCGTGGCACAGCTTGGATTCACGCGCGCGTGTGATGGTTCGGTCATTTGCACTAGAAAATGTACTGACTTATATGTATATTTACAATGAGCATAGTTTCATTGATTGCATCAATGCATCCCCATTTCGTGATGAAAGCGCGTACCCTCATGCAGTGTAGGGTGGGCAACGACGACAAGTTTGGTTTGTGGAGCGCGCGTTTTGTTCGCGGGGCGCGGGGGCAGCGAGTGGAAAATTCCCGCGGCCAGGACGAGGGCCCTAGCATCGTATTGCCATGTCACTACGTCTTACGTACAAGCAGCCGGCCAACCTTTTCTATTGTCCCTATGCCTCGCGGACGGCTCCGCATCTTCCACACGCACGCCGAATGGGCTGGAGGCATGTGAGGGGAGGGGTGAAAAATGTGGGGCGAGCGCGCTCACCTGAGGGGTAGGGGGCGCACGCTGATTGGCTGAAAAGAAATTTGAAAAGTGGAGCAACCCTCATCCCTCAGGTGCGCGGGCGCCCCACATATCCTAACCCTCCCCTCAGGTGCCCCGCTAGGGCATCCCTCAGTTTCTCTTTTGCGAATTGCACAGCGAGCGCGTCGCCAACGAGCGGGGCAAGCGCGCTGCCCACAAGAACAAGAACAGCAAAAAAAAAATAAAAAAAGCCATTTGCACGCAGAGACACAGAAATTGCACGCCATTTGCCAGGTGTCATCTCACACCTTAGCTGCTCATTGCCTGCAACATCACACCGTGGCAGCAATCCAGGTCATCGCCGCCAAGAGAAAGCGCGGCAGGCATCGAAAGACGCCAGTCGTCCACGCCATCGCCTCCGTCGCCTGTGCTGCACCGACGGACACCCACGGTGGTGTCGCCATTCGCTTGCTTGGTTCAAGAAGGACGACACACCGACTATCGACCCTAGCAATACCAGTCAGTGATGGAATGAAGCAGGAAAATTGTGTCGTCTTCAGACGCAACCCAGACCATCGCGGCTAGCGGCGCCCATGCAAAACCAACGATGTCCAAACCATCATTCTACATCGCGACGACGACCGCAGTGCATACGACCCGCGTCCGACCCAGCCGGTACGATTCACCGAGACAACATACTCGACCGAAGTAATACACTGAACGAAGCAATACACTCGACCGAGGCAATACACTCGACTGAGCCATCCAAGCCGCCCAGAGGCCGCCGCACCCACCGTTTGGGAGGTAAGAAGTACTTCGACAAAATCGACAACACCTCGACGATTGACGAGCTGCCGTATGAACTCCTGCGTTTTGCAGGAAATGTCCAATGTCAAACACCTCCCAATCACGGGATTCAGGATCTGCATTGCCGGCTCAAGAATCCATGGATCACTCTAGGAGTCTTGTAGCTTTCGACGTGAGGCATTCTGATCGTCAGATCATTCTGGAACCTGCCCTACATGTGCACTGGAAGTTCAACAACGTCGCTATGTGCTTGACGCGTGTGAAGCGGAAGACCTAGTACATCAGCTCGTTGCTTCT
Organism: Hypocrella siamensis; assembly: GCA_000731825.1. Classification (NCBI taxonomy): domain Eukaryota; kingdom Fungi; phylum Ascomycota; class Sordariomycetes; order Hypocreales; family Clavicipitaceae; genus Hypocrella; species Hypocrella siamensis. The sequence goes on along the minus strand of JMQE01001623.1, from coordinate 37,745 downwards.
TCCAGCGATGATCATCAAGTCTTTCTTTGCGTCTCGTTGCCTGAGCTCCGAGATGGATACCAAGAATAATTGCCATTGCTCCGTGCCCTAGTATACACATATATATCCATTTTCACTTCTACCATCCACGGCCACTAGCACTAACCCACCCGCCCAATCGTGCGTCCGATCCTACTAGGCAGATAGCCTCTCTCCTACGTGTCCTCTAGAAGGCCGATTCCCCCACAAGATAAATCAAGGGATTTCGCCAACGAGAGCGCCACAGCCGTCGGCGGCGTTGGTCGCTTCGCAACTTCTAGCAGCCTCTCGAGAAGCCGCTCAAGTCAAGCCCAGTGACGTTTGCCTCCAAAGTCCTCAAAACTGGTTCGAGCAGTCTTTGCAAAGAGCACCGATGCCGAAAGAGCACCTTGAAATCATCTGGTTCCCTATCACGCGCTGGAATAGAGGTTGTGGCGAACCCCGAGTATCGTTTTGGTGACCACAGAACATCGGATCCCCGATGCTCATACTTGTCTTTGAATTCATCTCCAGGTTCAGATCGTGACGTATAGATGGCTGGCGATTTGAACTCACGGACGCATCGGAATACAATAGCTAGGCAGACATTGGGCAATGGCCCGGACTCGCAAGACAATCCGGCGCGGTGCATCTCTTGCATGAGCGCGCCGAGCAACATGGACCGGCACGCAAATAAGCAAGATGAGTCGTCTTCACGTAGGCGATCCATAAGTCTCCAGAGTTCCGCCATCAAGTCACTCAGAATCTTTCTCCTGGTAGACTCGATTCGATCTATACAGCATTAGCCCAGAATCCTTTATGCTTGAGAGACAGCTGGAATTACCAATAATGTCAGGATGGACTGGGACCCCATACGTAGACACAGGCTCTGTGCATTGCATGATTGCTAATCGAGTGTATTTTCGGAAAGCTCCGTGATCACCAAAGACTGAAGCAACGAGGATCTCTCTGTAAATGTCCGGCAATTGCTCTGTCGAGTGCGAGAGCGGGGTCCGGAGCCACGTATCAGTGACGAACTTCACAGCTTTGTGACACTGCAGGTCGTCCACAATGGCAGCCACCTGAGCCAGCCTTTCAAGCGTCACCCTGCGCGGGAGCTTATCCGTTTGTCCATGCAGAATGTCCATTATGTCCTCAAACGCCGCCTCGTCGAAAATGGGCTCGAATGTCCAGTGGTAGAAACCATTGGTGTCAGGTACTGACTCTTTGCAGCTCATTTGGTACATGGCTCTCGCACGTGCCGATGTGTTGATGAGCTGTCTTTTGGAGACTCTGAATTTCAGCAATGACTGCTCTTCGGTCTTTGCTTCCTCCGCAATTGATTGGAACAGAGAGCTCGAGGATGAGAGCTCGCGAGTCATGGACTGGGGCCTGCCTTGGTTTGTACTCGTTTGAAAGGTTGAGCATATAGCGCCAAGTGCGTCATCTTCCGGTTTGAGCTGCGAGGGACTTGGACATGGCAGAACAATGAAGACTTCCCCGTCCGGATCGATGTCAATAACGCGTGAGGGCATCCTGAAGACACTTTCTTGCCATGCCAAAGTGATTGCGTTGTGATGAGTGACGAACGAATTTTCATAGAAACGGAGCCGCTCACGCGACGCGTGAACCACGTGACGAGGCATTGCCGTCAGGCAAAAAGTGTTGGCCTGATCTAGAAGTGTCTACTCTCTGTTACAGAACATACATTGCGCAGCCAGGCATGGCCAACCTCATTAAATACAAACAAGATTTGATCGAGTGGTGGGTCCAACAAGGCGCACATCAGCATGCGCATGGCATCACGCCAAAATTCCGGGTAGACACTAGAAATTGCATCTATCGGCCATGCTCGAAGGCTTTCTTCAATACCTTTGGACAAGAATTCTTGGAGTTTCTTCCATTCACTTGGGCGCTCAGAGACCTGCTTCCACAATCATAATTCGGACTTCCTCCTTCGGCGCCACGACCGGTAGTTCGTCGCCGTCCCATTTCGAAACGACATTGTCGCGAGCTCGTCTGGAGCACGCCTGATCCAGCACGACAGACTCCTTTATCGTACCCGATGACTGAAGACCAGAACTCAGCGTACTGAGGAGGATTTGCGTGTCGGTCATGGCCCCCCCTTCGCTCAATGTCGTCTCCTGCTCGCTGAGGCAAGCATAGCTATCGAAACCGTCGGCAGGCAATGAAAGCGGCCATGGCGACGGTCAAGGTGCGATGATCTCCTGGTCGGATGCGATGATAGCTCCCGTGGGTGGGCGTGAAGTGCGCTTCCAAGATGCGATGGCCGTCTTCTCTCGCCCAGTCGACCACGACTATCAGCGGCCGTCAGAATGCGCGTCCGAGAAGGAGTTCTCCAGGGCACTCAGGAGGCCGTCACTGGTCACCCGTTTGATGACCACGCGGTTGTCGAACGGAAGTATCTCAACAAGGTCACGCATCGTGAGTGGCTGCTGTCCCGTCACCTCAATGACCCTATCGCAGCGGATGCTTCCGCTGTTGACAAAGGACATGTCAGTGGTGTGGAATGCCTGCATCATGCCCGCCAGTAAGTTGCCGAGATTTGACTCCCTAGACCGCACGACGCGGCATGTACCTCGGAGAGGGACTGCGGTGTGCATCCTGAAACAGTTCTGCACTCGGTCAAGATTGCGCGAGACGGCTTTTGGATCCAGTGAAATCGAGGACAAATCGGGAGGATGTCGTGGATCTGGGCTGTGCCGTGGGGCGAGCGCTCGATCCGCAGGCGCACGCAAGAAAGGGATTTCCAGTCGGTGCGTCATTCTCCATATACGGGAATTTAGGCATGCGTGACATCTTCGGGGCGTTGCGTGCCTGCACTGACTATGACCCATTGGACTGCACCGTCATAAACATAATAAAAAAGGGAAAAATCTTAAGAATGCTTAAGAATCTCAAAATACTAAGGATTAAAGATATTTATAGCCCCCTTAGATATTTATAAGATACCCAAGGATTTACAGGGACTTTCACATATCTAGATATTTGTTTCACCTTAAAGACGCTCTAAATGCCTCAGAATCGTCGGCATCTGGGGGGTGGTGTTGTACGCGATCGGGTGGATCTTCCCTGTTCATGAGAGCTCTTGCGAATCCAAACATCAGTGGCATGGGGCAAGTGGTCATGCGTAAAGAAGAAAAGAAGCAGTCCAACGGCCAACTAACGTTCCTCGAGCCATAGTTCCACGTTATTGTTGAGACGTGCAACCCCCCCTGTCTACTTCCACGTGGCAGCCTCGCACTGATACGAGTTCCCACCAGCTAGGAAGTGGCTCCTTGGCAAGACAAAATTCTGTAACGAGAGAGCGGCTGGTCGGAGATGAAGAAAAGAAGAGATTTTCTATCGGTTGATAAGACGGATTTCTGCGCCTTTTACTGCGAAGATTGAAACGCTGGCCGCTGGGACTGAGGAGAGCGGATATCTCGATGCCAGTTTAGCCCGGGAGAGGGAGCCCTCGCAGCGCCTGAGAACCGACTTGAGTACTTGATTCGGGTTAAGCGGGTCGACCATCTTGCGCCCTTGTCTTTCGTTTACGCATCTTTCAAGGCTTTAGCATCATGGCTTTACACAGTGAAACATACGACGCCTCGACCGTCATGTGGCCACGGCCGGGCGGCGAGGCAGGCATTGCAAGGATGTTTCAGCGCCAGCGCCTGTGTAGCGGCAGCTGGTTGGGCTACAGCTGACATAGAAGAGTGGCGTAGCATGTGCCCTTTATCTTCATTAGAAATTACTTTGTGCTTTCCTCCCTTTATTCTGCGGCTCAGCACAGTCCATTTTCTGGCTAATGGTGGGCGGAATGATGGTATGTGCCGTGGGACCGTCATTGGCACGTAAAACGCCCTAGTCGGTCTCGTTGTCGCGCATACCGTGCGGCTGTATGACGTTTGCATGGCTCCCGGCAAGGCGGGCGAGTTGGTGAGCCGAAGCGAGGGGCGAGAGAAATCTGAGCCAGAGGACCTCTTTTTTGGTACCGCTGCTACTCATTATCCTGCTCCTCGACGCTGAGCATCACATCTTGGCCCGGACGTCGACATGCTCCTTGCCAAGACTGGAATGCGACGTTGTCCGCATGATTGGATCATTTGTCCTTGGCAGCAGGCACCTCGATGTGACGCCCAGCGCACGGAGACACATGTCAAACAGGGGGCAGGCCGAATGCATTGTGAAAACCAAACCCTGCTTCCCTTCCCGTAATGCGTACTGGATATTGACTTACGACAGTGTCTGAGGCTGCGCAGAGGTCGTTCCGGGAGGCGCCAACGTGATCATTCGGCAACGGACTATGAAACGTGGGAAGCATTCCTGCCCGTGCTGTCTTGGCCTTTGATCACGACAAGTTTTGTTCCCTTTCAATCCCTGCCATACTCTATTTTCCACCTCCTACAGGCATGGCTTCCAGGTAGTATGTTTCTAGTAGCTAGGCGATCGCGACGGCGAGTGTTTGAGGCAGCTTGGCAAGACACAAATGGAGCTTGAGATGCGCTCGTTACCCGCTTTTGTGCAGCACCATTATCACGATCTCAGTAAGAGGTCTTCTGTCGCAGCTGACCATACGGGCTGCAGTGTCCCGCCAAGGGAAGGGCACTTGAATGCCAAGGCAGCGTCGAGGTTTACCCCATCTTATGCCACGATACCTTGTGGCGTGACATGGTCGGCCCGACGCGGACTGCTCTCTTCAAGGCCAAAGTACAAAGAGCAGCTCCCAACTTCTCATTCTCTCATGCTCTCCCAGTTCACCCATCATACACACGAGATAAGAAAAAACCAACACGACAGTCCAAAGCCAGCCATCGCAGAAAACAAGCTTCAAGTCCCCATGTTGTCTGTCAAGATGCTCGTCTCTGCGGCCACCATGGCCGGCCTGCTTCATGTGTGCACGGCTGCCGTCGCGACGCTAGCTGCAAGACCTACCACGACTCCCTGCCCCGAGATTTTCCTCAAAGAGCACAGCCCCTCTTCCCCAGACGTCCATGACACCAGCTACCTGCCTCCCGGCGTGTCTCGGGAGTCTTATCAGCATTGCGCAGGGCAAGTTAGCGATCAGAAACGCAGAGGCGTATTGGTCGAGATTCACAACGTAGACCAGACAAGTAGGTCGAGTCTTTTTGTGTCGACCCAGCACACATACACTGTAGCATTCATTACTGACCTTTTACCCTTTCGTCGTAGCGGTCAATGTGAACAACGTACCGCCAGCTTGCATGAGTCTCGCGACAGTCCTGACGGGCCGTCCTGTGCAGAACGGCGGCCCGTTTCCGATTCCGACGAGCAGTCACAGTCTTCAGTATAGGGGCATGAATAGCCAGGACCGTCGCAACCTGGCCATTGCCTTGGGAGTCGGGAGGCTTGCTGGTGCATACGGGGAAGCCGACCATAAGGGACATGCCCTATGGGATTGATCGGAGCTATTGTGCACAACTGTCTAGGGCATCTTGCAAACTCTCGCGCTATTGGCTCAAAGGAGTTGCTGAACTTAAATTGACGTGTCGAGCTCTGTGGTGCAGCAATGGAGCCTTTCCTAGTGCAATTAGCCAAGGTTGCCTTGAAATATAAAGACTTTTTGAAATTGCTCATAATGTATATCGTAATCTCAATCTTCAGGGTCTATGTCGGCACGGTGAATACATGGGCAGGAAAACGTTCAAGAAAAGAGCTCTACGTTCAAAATCTACGCAGATGATTCTCGTCGTCAGGATATTTTAAAGTAGTCATTGAATCCCGCTTCACTTTGAACACTGCGCAACTGAACGAGTCTCATCGCTGCTGCATGCCGAGGAGATTGCGCCCACGGCCTCTAATTCTAACGGATGGCTCGCGCCCAACGATATCCGAGGCACACAAGAAGCTTTGTCAAAAGCCATACAAAAGCATAGCTGGTGGAAATCTCCTTGCCTCTCAAACCCCAAAAGCCTCACCACGGTACCCCGACAGCTCTCTACTGCCTCACCACCCAGACCCCGTGCGTGCAATCGTCCCAGACTAGCGAACCATTACACAACAGACACAATAGACACACTAGACCGTCTAGGCCGCCCTCGCCCTCTCATACAGATCAAGACACTCGTTCTCCTTGCCCGCCCCGTGCTTATCACCAAACAACTTGCACAACACCTCGGTGCCACAAATCATTTCAATCAGAGACGGAATATGCGTCTCTCTGGCAAGATGACATCGTTTCTTGCCAATCTCGCTCGCGTCGCCCTTGATCCAGGTCAGCTTGGGCTGCGAGTCATGGCCGTCGAGGCACTCTTGTCTCGTGCCGAAGCTGGTCTCCTTTTGCAGAGTAGCCAGCTTGTCGCCTTGAGCCGCGTCAAAGTACGCACAAAACCTGTGAGTTCCGCACCAGCGATTCATCGCGCCCAAGTCCCATTGGTTTTCTGCCAGCCTGCAGCCCACCCTGTCCAATTGGTCGTGGTAAGGCCTGAGCGATGATGTAGTGGCGGTGCCCAGGCTGGCAAGGACAAGAATGGCCACGGTTGACTTCATTTTCTTTCTGCGGATAGGATTCTGACTTGATCAGATGAGATGCTGGCAGTGAATGAGGAGGTGGGAAGAAGCGGGATGTGGTCTTGTCTACATGCGAAGCTACATGAATCATGTTGGCGCACCTGTTTTTTATACTTTTTTTTTGCCACCCTCAAATTTTTCTTGGAGATGACAAGACTGTCAGACGTGGCGGACCTCAGACATCCCTGTGGATCTTGCCTGATCATGGGACGTGATATAGAGGCCCTTTTCTCTCGCCTTGATATAGGTATAGGGTGTATTTTATATGGTCTTCTTATATCCTTATGAGTGGGGTTATAAAGATGCCAACTTTGCAGGACCAACGCCTGCCAGGGGCTTTTGTATCTCGATGAATAAATTTGCCCGCCCTCCCGGCTGCGATAATCCAATAGAAATGTGTCTGCGTATAAAGGGAAAGAAAGTAATCTTGCACTGCTTGTTCATCTCATCATCAGACCAGCTCGGGCGATTTCCGCATACTGACTGCCGACCAGGCAGAGATCTCTCACGGCAATTGAGAAACATGACTCAAGTCGGCGACGATTCATGGATCTAAGTATTAATACTATTCAATACGGCATGGCGGGGCGGGTGAGAAGTTGGTATTATTACCACGTATATTATCCTTTCCATCCAACGAGACTGACCCTGTAATGTCGAGCTTGGGCAGGACAAAGCTATGACAACGCGTGGCCATTAATCGCTCCTGCATACCTGGCCCTTGCAGAAGCTTTCCCCTCCATGATGACGACAACCAGGGACCATGGACTGAAATAAGGTGACTTTTCCTAGACGACCTGGTGGCATGAGGCGCCAATAGGTCAACCCACGAGAAAATCCAAAGCGACACGAGGTTCATATAATGCAACGATGCCCGACTGCGCGTCCCATCGTCGACAGCCTCGGTAGGCAGTACAAAAGGGTTGAGATGTGTCTTGACAGTGTTTTTGCTCTGAATGCCTTGCTTCTTCTTCAAGGCCATGAAGGTGGGTGCTCTGCAACGAGACGAGACCGCTGATTTTGGTGACTTTGCCCCAGTCATGGAACGAAATGCTCCACGGCTGTCGGTCGAAGCCAGTCGATTTAGGGGGAGGTGCTCTGCTTACCCTGAGCGAGAGTGTGCTGTTCCACGACACAAAACGTCTCCCCATCGTGATCCTAGTACGTGGTACAATGTAGTCAAGCCGATAATCCTGGTGTTGTTTTGCTGCTATGACCTAATAGTTAGATGGAAGTCGTCAAAGACACGTTCATATGAGGTGCCACTCTCATCATTGACCACCAAAATGTATTCGTCGTTGTTGAGCGTAATAGAATAAACTATTTTCTACGTCTTTTTAATCATGCTCTCTGTTGTAAGCCAAATGTTGTCGTCGGAATGAGCACTTATGGCCTTAATAGCGGATAAACCAAGTCCCAGGCGGTTCACGTGTACACCTGGTAGAACAGGAAAGAAGTGTTCTTAATGGCAGCTGGCGTCCTTGATCTCCATTTTACTGGCTTGATTCCTCCAATCAGCCGGACATTAGGGTCAGGAACTTGATGGTGCCGACCAGATGTTGCTCGAATGTCCAGCAAGACCTGGTAGCGCCCACAACCCAACTCCATCCTTCTTGAGAGCAATGGTGCATGGCCTTGGACGTGCCGGGATCGCGGACAATCTCGAATGCGCCGCTTCTATACAAGGCCTAGAGGAGAACCTCGGCATAACTGCAATATGGTTCCGACGCGTGGATACCTACCTGAAGTCGCCCAGGTAAACGACGGCGGGCGTCCAGTGTGACTGCGCAGCTGGTCAATTCAACGGCCGCCCACCCCAAGTCTTGTCTCATGAAAATCCGAGTTGTCTCGTATATCCATTCACGCGTCTTGGTTGCGCTTCCCGGTCAGCTAGCTTCCGAACAATGAATGAGCGGCGGCTTGCTCGGCATGGGCAGCAGATGTCTCGGGCCAAGCCGAGGCCCGAAGCAGAAGCCGGATGGTTGTCGAAGACGAAGGAAGGGGGGGGGGGGGGGTAAAAGCACCGCGGCGCGTATTTCAGTAAATTCCGACGACACGTGGATCACGACCAACTCCAATCTACCACCCACATCAGTGGTGCAGTCGTCCAGTGAGCGCCAAACGTGACAACCCTGGGCAAACACTGATTCTGAAAGAAACAACGAATAGGTCAGGACAATTCCTCATCTAAACGAGCAAGATGCCTTCGCTTAGTATGCCGAGCTGCGTTGCTGTCTGCTGTCCACGGATTGCATCGAGGGCCTTTGCTACTTCTCCCGCCGAGGGTTTTATGCGAAACGCCTTGGCCTCGACACATCCGACCAATCCTTACAATAAGGATCATGTCAAGTCAGACACATTGATTGAGAGTGAGTCATTGATCGCTACGGGAAGCCCGGGCGGCCTGACCATCTCGGGCGGCTCCAATGTGCTTGAGACTAGGCATCTCGCGTTGACGGCCCTGAGCGCGGTCGATGGCGCCAACCACGATGAGCTAGACGACACTGTTAATGGACTCCACCGGCGGAGATGAGACTGTTGCGATGGACTGATTGAACTAGGAGACGAACCAGCACTTGCTCGTTCATGGGAGTCAAGAGAAAAGTCCTGCAATCTATGCAGTCGTTCCCTTGGGCGAAGACGCTACAAAAGCTGTGATGGAAGGCCCCGCGCGCATACTCACTTGACCACATGTAACGCAAGATACAGAACAAAAAAAACCCGAGGACGTATGAAGCTGAAAGTTTAATTGCCTGCCCTGCCCTCTGTCGGTTCAGCAGTGCACCTCGGAATGGCAATCCCGCGCAGCCGCCTTTTTACTCGTTCCGTCACTGTGCAGCACCGGAATGCGTTCGGAAAGGTCATTCCATACCTCGCAATGCAGCAGGGATCGCGAAGCAGGACATGACTCGGGGTTTCATCCCATCTCGTGTGTTATGCCGACGCGACGTGGACAAGACAAGTCAACGCGGGGCTTGGCAGTCTGGGCGTGTGGTCCCGCCGCACGACTCATTGGCCATTCGGTAAAGCACAACCTTGAAGGAGCTGTGGGATCTTCAAACTTACCGGTGCTCATGGGAGGAGAGCAAATCATGTATATAACTCAGATGGGGGAGGACCTCCGTAGCTCCGCATCATCGTCTTTACCCCCCAAAGACCATTCCCTGACGCCACAATGCTTCTCGTCGCCGGGCTCATGCTTTGCGCCCTCTCGGCCCGCGTTGTGGCCGACAACTCGACCTCGACGAGGCCCTACATTGCCGTGCTCAGGGACGGCCAGTCGCTGGCGAGCCTGGTGGCGGCCGTCGAGACAATGGGCACGGTCCGGCTGCGGATGGACTATTCGCTGTTCAAGGGCGTCTCCTTCTACCCGCGCGCGGCGGTCGACGTGCAGGCCAGTCTCGATCGGCTGGCGGCCGACCCCTTGGTGCAGAGCCTCGAGGTGTGCGAGCAGAGAGTCGTGGACAGGAACGACCATGGTGGGCTTGAGAAACGCGAGCCGGACGAGATGCAGAGATTGATGGCCAAGCATCGGGAGGGACATGTTCGGACGCAAGTGGACAGGCTGCGGCGGCAGGGCATCACGGGCAAGGGTGTCAAGGTGGCCATGCTCGACACGGGGGTGAGTCTCACGACCTTGTCGTCTCATTCGTATGCAAAGGCAAGGTCAGGCAAGACGCTGACCCCAAGACGCTGTACAAGGTTGATTATCGTCACCCCGAGTTCGGCTCGTGCACTCGCATCGGCCAGGACGGCTGCGTCTTCTCCTTTGGCAGGGACATGGTAGGCGACGACTTTGACGGCGCCAACCAGCCCCGGCCTGACGACGACCCCATGACCGGCGGCGACTCGCACGGCACCCACGTGGCCGGCGTGATTGGCGGCCAGGGCAGGGGACGGCACAACTACACGGGGGTGGCCCCCGGGGCGCAGCTGGGCATGTACCGCATCTCGTCGGACAAGCTGAGGATTTGGGCGACGGACGTCTTTGTGGCGGCCCTCAACCAAGCGTACGACGACGGGGCCGACATCATCAGCGTCTCGGCGGGTAGGTCGTGCGGGTGGCCGGGCAGCGCGACGTCTCTGGCGGCCGACCGAGTGCGGCGGCAGGGCGTGCTGGTGGTGGCGGGCGCGGGCAACGTCAGGTCCCTGGGACAGCAGGGCCTGTTTCAGACCATCTGCCCGGCGGCGTCTCGGGGGGTATTGGCCGTCGGCGCCATGGGGCTGCACGTCGAAGAGGAGGGGACGGCAGCGGCGGCGGCGCCAGAGCCGGACCGGCTGGGATACGCGGCCGACATCTCGGTATGGGGCCCGACGTGGGAGCTCGACGTCAAGCCCGACGTGGGGGCCTGGGGCGAGTCGGTCTTGGTGCTGAGCCGCGACGGCGAGTACACGTCGGCGCCGGGGACCTCGTTTGCGGCGCCTTTTGTGGCCGGCGTGGCCGCCCTCGTCATCGAAGCCCGTAACGAGACGCGCCGCAACCCAGCCCTGCTCGAGGCCCTCCTGACCGCCACGGCGCGGCCCCAGCGCAGCCGCTCCCGCGGCTTCCGCCTCGAGCTCGCCCCCGTGCCCCAGCAGGGCGGCGGCCTCGTCCAGGCCCACGACGCCGCCAGCGCCCGCACCGTCGTGACCCCAACCAGCCTCTCCTTCAACGACACGGAGCATTTTCGACCCGAGCTCAGCCTCACCGTCACTAACCACCACCGTGACCAGACCGTCTCGTACAACCTGTCTGCCACGCCCGCTCCCGCCCTCGACGCCACGTACCCGAGCCATCCGTTCCTCCTCGGGGGGGCCGACAACGTCACGTACAGCAACTACTACTTCTCCTCGCCGGAGATCCGGCTCGGCCAGACGTCACTGGAGCTCGGACCCGGGCAGTCGGCCATCGTGACCGTGATTGCTGAGCCCAAAGATTCGCCCACCTTCAACCTGTGGTCCGGCTGGATCGCCGTCAACGGCTCCGACGGCTCAGCCTCAACCGTCGCCTACCAGGGTCTGGCCGGCTCCATGCGCAGCCGCCTGGTCTACAGCGACGAAGAACCTGACCAGGTCGTGGCCTACACTGGCTGCGGCAACATCCGGCCCGATGACCTGACCAACGACATGGTCTTTGCACTGCATCTGAATGAATCCGCATCCGCGCGCCGGCGATTCTCGTGGCCGCACCTGAACCAGTTCACCGTCTTTGGCACTCGCGAGGTCCGCGCCGACATCGTTCTCATGCAGAATACAACAACAACACCGAGCAGCAGCAGCAGCAGCAGCAGCAACTTGCTACCATCGGCCAGCGAGAGCATCGGCTCCCCCCGCGGCTTCCCCAGGAGATGGCTGCCCTACAACACTTGGACTTACACCGAGTGGGACGGCTTCCTCGCCAACGGGACCCGCGTCCCCGCCGGCACCTACAAGGTCGTCTTCCGCGCCCTTCGCGTCTTTGGCGACCCGGACCGCCGCGCCGACTGGGACGTGGCCGAGACGAGGAGGTTCGTCATTCGACACCTGCCTGACGGCGCCGTAATCAAGCCCAACAAGCAATATACGGACGAGGAGTTGTACAACTTGGGGCGCCGCTGTTTTGCCGAGTTTGTGTAAATGACTAGGAGCTCGGCTTGGCTTGACCGTCTTGTGCACAAATAAGAAGGGAAACACAGAGAAAATGAATGAAGAGCTTATCTAGGTTTCAGTGGTTATCAAGAGAGACAAAAGAAAAAGGGGCTACATGTAAGTATCTACACCGATATAGCCGTAATATCTGACGGTATTTGGCCCACGAGCAATGCCGCAAATCCTCGGAGATGTCATGGTAACAGGTTTTGGCAATAGGAACGCGGCTCTGAAGGAAGTCAGTACGGCAGATTTGGTGACGTCGAATGGTCGCTAGCCACACAGCCACGCATCATGATGACGGACCGGCCGCCATGAAGAAGAAAAATAAATGAATTACAGGGGGCGTAGAATGCAGCCTTGGTAATGGCCATGCCAAAAGTTGATGTTCAAAGTCCTGGCGCCACACGTTCAAGAAAGGGCCTCGCAGGATCCTGACGTTGGGTCTGCTGCCAGTGTCGAGAGTCGGATCCAGCCTGTTTCGTTCTCGGGCCGTCGGCAAGGGTGACGCGGCACGGCTGCTCCTGCCAAGACTTTGCTAATGGCCAACAGGGTCATCATGTGCCGTGTCTGGGCTGTCCGGTGAGTCCACACAGGATGTGTATCATGATCCCGACAAGTCTCGTGTGTTGCGAGTCATGACGGAAAATGCCAACAAGGATCACATGGCCGCGTTTCACTCAGACATGGCTGTGGTCGCAAGCAGGTATCCACGCATGTTGATAATGTCTTCCAAGTACAAAAAGCCCAGCTAGCTCGCTCGTCTCCAAAGCACCAAGGACTGAGAATCTCCATCCTCCGTCGTAGCCACTGCAACTTGTCTCGCCATTTTCGTTTCTTTTCGTCTCTTTTCTTTAGGTGAAACCCACCGCCAAGATGCTCCTCAACACGCTCCTTACCTCTCTTGCTCTGCTGAGCCTTGCACATGCTCCTCCCGTAGATAAGTTGCTCGACTCGGTTGACTGTGGTGGACCTGGCGATGCAGCTTCGGCACCGTCAAGGTAGAAGACTGTGATCACGCCCTCGACCACGGGCTCACGCGTAACGATGAGAAAGCACGCCGGCATACGCTGCACAGCCTCGTCTTCCTCACGCGTGAATAAATCACTCACTCACATGGTAAATACAGGGGCGGCCACCGAGGGAGAGGCGCACCCCACGGCAACCGCAAGGTTCATCTGCAAGGGCCCCGTCCGGTGTGCCAGGTTTGACAACCAGATCTGGTAGGACTATCAAGATATTCGCGACGCTGGGTGCCACATATGCTGCTCCAAGCAATGGGGCGACGGGTGCTACACGAGCATCAACTACGGCCACCATCTTCTCTAAGCGTCGAACAAGTGGCGGCGGATGAAGTCGAGAAATGTGTTGGAAAGGAGCATTTGAGCGGCCATGAAGAGGAAGGGGGAGGGAGACGAAGGTGCTAATCAGACAGCAAGATTGGGATTATGCCGCGTGATTCAACGCATCTTGGCTGATGCCACTATTGCGTTTTCTTGTGCTGTTGCAATTTTGCAAACCTTAATACATCTTTTGTCCAAGGGTTCACTGCAACCCCCGCCACTCTCCACCAAGAATACCCAAGTGCACTTCGTCCCACCACCTGTCGTCCTTGAACAGATATTCTCGTCTGCGGCCTTCCACGCGGAAGCCTAGCCTTTCGTGCTGCACCACCGCCTCCGTGTTCCAGCCCGGGATGCTGACCTCGACGCGGTGCAGGCCCGCCGTACGAAATGCCCAATCAACGGCCCAGGAAATTGCTTCGGAGTCGTAGGCTCGGTATTTGTTCTTGTAATCAAAGTTGACAACGAGTTGTGCGCAGCGATGGTAAGCCACGTCGGCGGATGGCTTGAGGGCGATTGTGCCAATGCTTTTGAGTCTCTCATCGCAGCTTACGTCGTCGGAGTCATCGCAGCGTACGTCGTCGGAGTCATCGCAGCTTACGTCGTAGAGGAGTGGTTTGCAAATGACGACAAAGAGAAGCGCGTTATCGGCGAGTTGTTTGCTCAGATTCTCGCTGCATTCCAAGTTCACAGGTCGTGCAAGCGATGCGCGCGAGCTGAGATGACGTTGGATCGAGTGGAAAAAGAACAGGTGCTTCTTCGGATCGAAGGCAACGTAGACCAGTCGCTTGGATCGGAAGGGATCGACGGCGACCATGGTGACAGACCTGGCAAATGAACAGAGGGATGCCGTCTGAAGAAGGAAAAAAAGAAGCCGCCGCGAGAGAAAAGCAGCGTAGAAGACAAGCACAGCCGTTTGTTGATGTTGAAGCTCACACCTCAGGCATCAATGACAACGTTTGCCTGCCCTTGAACGGCGCGCACTTGTCCAATCTGCGAAACAATCACAGACCGAAGCGTTGTATTATGTCCGCTACGAACAATAGAACTGTCCATCAGGGAACTGCATGCCAGGATGCTGTAGGCACAAGCACTGCCTCTCTCCTTTGCCCCTAATCCTTCTTACTGTCGTTGACATTTACCAGGCCACCTCTCTGCTTGTACCTAACAGCAGCCAAACGAAAGCACTCGGGAAAAAGAAATTCGTATCGATCGCCTTCCAGATAATCACACTCATGGGTAATGGTAATGCACCCTCGGTTCTCAGACACGCCATGCTCTTTGCAGAGTTTATCGTTCATCGCGGCCAGCCTATCGTGGCGAGCGGTGGCTTCTGGCAACCATAGCTTGACTAGATATGCCTTGTCCCGTTGTAGCTTGAAGTTTTCGGCAGCCTTGTGGAAGCAAGCGGGGAAACCCGATTCATATTTATCCGCGCCCAAACTATCACATTCGCGGGCAATGGTCGTACAAGCGTCGTCTCCCCACACGCCGTGCTGTCTGCAGAGTTGTTCTTTCATCTTGGCCAGTCTGTTCTGGTGATCATCGCCTTGTGGCGCCGGCGTCGCGACTCCGAGCGTCGCGAGGGAGAAGAGGACAATCGATGCCTTCATGATGATATTGGAAAAGATATGAGTTTGATGGTTTGACTTGCTTTTCAGGCGTTGAACAGGCGTGCGACGAGGAGCTCAAGTGCAAATGTGAGAGATTTGTAGAGAAGAGTTGGGGAAATAAATAAACGTCGGGTTCATGACACGGCATACATATATATATAGATATATATATGTACATGTATACATTTTCTGTTATGAAAAATCAGATGTCTTTTATCACATGCCAAGCCTGGGTCATCCGAGGAGCAGTAGTGCTTCTAGAATCTAGGCATGAAGTTTATCCACAAGGAGAGGCAGTGCACCGTGCCAAGGTTAGTGGGCGGCCCACTGCCCCATGGATGTACTCAGAGGAAGTTGAAATACCTTGATGAATGATTTATTCATAAAGAGATCTAGTGATTTCATAGCTTCTCTAATTAGCTGTAGACTCCTTCTGCTGTGTTCCCACAAACCTGAGCATGCTCGAGGAGATCAGACTTCCAGCGCTGTGCGGCAAGGGGCTGAGTCCTGCTAGGACCCTCCATGTTGGATTGATCCATGATCCCTGGGCTTTGTGTGCGTCACTAGGAGAGCCACGCCAATCAGAATACACAGGTGAGTGTAGCATGTCCAATTCAACATTCCATTCATCCATGGCGAGCGAGTCAAGATTTCTCAATGACTCGTTTCACAGCAACCCCTTTTCTTGCTCAAACAACAATCGACGCGCGTATTCTTACGTTGTTTTGTGCTCTGCCAAGTCTGGCGCCCGTATTCCTGTATCCGGCCCGACAGCGACCCTCACCGCCTGTGCGTGCTCCTGGAACACTGTAGCCTACAAATGTATCTTGTCTCATACGAAAGCCCTCTCACATGCATGCCGAGGATGCCTGCTGTCAAAGCACGCTCCCATCTCATCCGCGGTCCGCCAGTGGAAAAGAAAGCAAAGGAAAGAGCAAGTTTCGTGTTATGTCTATCTTGGGGCTCATATATGCGAGGGCCTTTGCCATGTTCGCAATGCACCTGCGAGTCATGGGTTTGGTCTGGACGTTTCACGCGCAAACGTCTCGTCACTCCCACTTGCCCGTTTCTTTCCGCCCAGGGCGACATTCTAAGCATACTAATTTTCTTGTTCCGGCATGGCATGAGAACACCCACCTTTTCGATACAAAAAAGGCAGGGCTAAACAAGGGATCAAGCAAAGTTTGTTCCATTCTCTTGTCTTACAAGTAAAGTATTTGCAAATAGGCACAAATTCAAGAATTATTCGCAAAGTGTCACCAAGCTGAGCTACTGCTTGCAACCCACACGAGAAGAGACCAAAAGGATATAGACGCAGTCTAGTAAATGACGCATTCATGCATCACACAAAGCTCCCCTACTCACGTCACGTCTGTATTACAAGGCAGAAAGAGTGTTTAAAAAAAATCAAAACTTCAGTCTGATCCATGTCTATCCCTCGATTCCCTTGACTCGTATTGCCCACGCTCAACCCTGAAAGTTTTAACCCGTGCCATCCCAGCGTGGTTGCTGCAGTCTTCCCTTTCCAGGCCAGATGGCCGCAATGCCCTGGCCATCGTGCGCACCGAACCTTGGTCGTTTCTGTTCCCACGCATCTGTTAGCCATGACGTAGGCGCGCCAACCTGGACAATGACATTTGTACATACACTGCTTCTGTTTGGTATTTTTTTTCGTCCTGTTAATTAGTTCATTTCGCTGCTTTTCGGCAGCCTCGGCCGCCTCCTTGCGCTTGCAAGCATCCTCCTTGTCCTCAGCGTCAAGATCAGGCTTCTTCGCTTGGTGTTTGTTGTAGTCTTCCCACATTCCCGCGTCTAGATCGTTGCATACATGGCAAAGCTGTTTATAGTCTTCCTCGCTGGCTTTGTTGTCGTTTGCGTAATTTTCGCAGACCACGGCCTATCGCTTGGCCTTGTCGGACGACAAAGTGTCTGCCACAAGCACTCGGGGGATCAGATTCATCTCAGCCTGTCAAGAACATCTTGAGCAGCCTGTCACTAAGTGAAAACCATTTCATGCGCCACGGCTCCTACTGCTTTGCCTGGCCCCAATGATGCTGACGCATCGGCAGCAACTTCGGCGTTCATGGCGTCCCTTGTACGCCCGATTGACGTCCCTTCTTACCATTTGTGCTCTGCAGGCCGCATACGCCATGTTCATTACAAATGATCGGCGTACCACACTGTTGCACTGCATTCTTCCGTGCTATCGTTTGAACTTGAGCCGACGTTGCGTGTACACTGTTGCTGCATCTTCTGCGGTTTGTGTGGTTGGTTACAGTTTTGCCGGCAACCTTGCTGGGGTTCATGACGCAGAAACATAGCCTGCTCTCCGCCAGTAGCCACCGGCAGATTTAGTAGTCGCGCGGCTGCGACATCAAATTTGAGGGAGCAGTTGGGAGCGAGCCAACAGTATAGACGTGGTTTGAACCTTCGCGGCTCTCTCAACCCTTGAAAATCCCCATGCTGGTTTCATTTACAGGAACAAGGTGAATGGCATGTAGTTTCTAAATATAAAAAGTGTTGTTCAAGTTTCCCCAGTGGTCTGTCATGGATTCTTCAACCACCCCTTGCCTCGGCGACTCGTGATTGTTCTCCCCTCTGGACTGCCTACCAACCGCGTGTTCGCTCCTCCTGTAGTGCCCTATCGTTCCAGAACAATACGTCGAAGCAAACGAGCCAATGATCTTGATTGTTGTCGCGTTTGCTCCAAGCATTGCATCGTTGGGTAAGGTCTGGGCAATCGCGGTGGTCATCGATGCCATGGTCCTTGCAGGCCTGGCGGGCGGCCTCCATGTATTTTTCCCGAAGTTGCTTCTTTGTCTCGGAGGGGGCCGCCTTGGAGGGATCGACAGCGAGGCCCAGCGCAGCGAGAGAGAGGATGGTAGTGGTCAGCTTCATGATGACGGTGGTTATAATGAGAAGAAAGAGGCTCAGTGGTTGGCAACAGTTGGTGCGCTCATAGATGATGGCTGTGCGAGCAGGCGTGTGCGAATGTTGAGAACAAGATTGTAAAACAGACGGAATCATCTTGGGCTTTTAATACCTTTTCTAAATAAAGAGAGAGAGAGAGAGAGAGAGAGAGAGAGATGTGCAGACCGAGTAGTGGACACGGCATTCGGAATGGGTAAAGCGTAGCCTCAAATTATTGAGACAATTGCGCTGGGGACTCCCTGCGATGGCTTGAACAAGACTAGAAAACTTGGGACGAGTGGGTGCAGGGATGTCCATGTCCACGACCAGGCGGTGGCCACTTCGGCCACTCCTCCCTCATTCCTCCATTTGCTTGTGGCCACTACCTTCACTCCTTGCTGACACATGCTCTTGACAATCAATGACTCGGCCACAACCAGGCGCAGTCGCAACCTTGACGTGCTCCTGAATTCTGCAAGCTGCCCCTGGGACATGGTGCAGCTCAACTCTGATGGCATGACTCGCTCTCCGGCCCGTGGCGTTGGTGGCCACGAAACAGCATGGACTCATGTTCTGTAATGAGTTCATGAGATGACCTGCATACTTTGCTTCATATCACAAGTTCAAATGTTCATATTTATCCGGCACTGATCTGTGTTTGAACTCCTCTGCCCCGAGCAGCATTTCAACGACGACCGCAGCAAGACGAGAGCCGACCGCAGTCTTGAGGTGACTTGGACCTGTCTTGTCTCCAGCAACGTGCAACATGCAGCTTGTCTGAGGCGCCAATGGCAAGCTTGTCAAAGAATGTACCCGATCCGGCAAGCGCGGCCGGCGGCACACAGGCGCCATGACGAACCGGGCGGGCGGGAGGGCGGGCGGGCATTTTCCGCCGTTTTGCCAAGGCATTAGCTTCATCAGGGCGCAATCTCCAGCTCTCGCCACGCTCGCGGTCAAGTCAGAGATGTCCATGGCTCTTTTCTCACACACAAGTCACGTCGTCTCTTGCTCTCCTAACCTGAGCTGACCCGTCTGATGCTGTCTTCGCAACGAGTATTCAGTCGCTCGGTTTGGACTTCCCTCCCGGTCTACCTGCGTGTGGGACGACAAAGACGCACCCGACCTTGACCCTGGTCGTCACCACCGCGCCCCGTCTGCACAGCCTCCGAGACCGCCCGTCTATCCCTGTGCCGCATCCGATTCGACGGCTTACTGGCCAACGCTGAGCAGAATAATGGCTGTCCTATAGCGACGTCCCCCCGCTCCCCAGCTGGAGACCTGCCTTAATTACCAGGTCGAGCGGTACATCACCTCTAGCGCGCCCTATGCCTTGACCTCCTGGACCGACGGACAGAAACGTCTAGGTCTTGAAAGCGACAAGTTTTCTCTGGACCTGCAAAAAGGACGGATGACTCGTGGCGGTTCGGCGACGAGACTGAGCTCGACTGGATGATGAGTATCTGTGAGGGGGACTTAAGGGCAGCAACGTCTACGTTGACGACGGGCCAAAAGACCAGTTTTCTCTCTTTCTTCTTGCTTTCAAGACGGCCAAGGCTGCGTTTCATAAAGAAAAAGACTTGAGTTCAATTGACGGGGAAACACTTCTTGTGCTAAAGAACAATGTACGAAAAACACGGAGCATAGATGAAGTTGAGGAGGAGCCGTTTCTACTCGCCCTGCTTGTCCGCGACGAGGGCGGAGAGTGTCGACTCGTGGCCCAGCCCCATCGCATGCGGTAGAAGAGAAGCATATAGTAGGCATGTCATGTTAGACTGTTCGAGTACAGCCTATTCAGCCTTGGTAACATGTCCGACGACGCGCTCACGTCAACGCGAGCAAGATGGGTTAACTTCTACGGCATCGCCAACAACGTCGTGATACATGCATACTAAATACATCTTGGCCGACACACGGGTTCCAACGGCCCTATGTCAAACTAGAACGAGTCAGCAATATGTAAGAGGATTCGAAAGCCAAAAGCAGTATCCGGTTGAGGACAAATGAAATCTTTTCTATAAAACATTAACACGCTTAGCTGCTATCGCGCTATATGCTTCAGCATAAATGAATTCTCCTCTATAGAAGAGCCACAAGCCCAGCTCCCATCTTTTCAGAAGAAAGCCTTCTCCTGCTTACCATCGTGAATGTGCATACCCGTCCAAAGATGACGCGGTGTGCGAGCGCTTCGACCGCGATGTGCAGACGAGCGTGTCAAGGCCGAGTGCCGAGAGAGCAGCCTTCTTGACTTTGCGCTCGACCGCTGATTACAGGCCCGGGAGAGCAGGGCGCGCAGTATCACCTCGTTCATTGTCTTTGACGGTCAGGACCATGGCTGCGAGCGCCGCCTGTTTGGGAATGGGGGCTCTGCGACCCCTGGGCCGTCAACGGTGCTAAGACAGCTACCTCGAGCCCGTCATGACCCAGGGCGCCGGGTTCCTCTCTGGGTCTGGGATGCCGCCCTTGTCTCGCTCCCGCAACATCAACCACCGGCCCCACGGCTCGACCGTCGCATCCACAACACGGCCAACACCTCCATCACCAAAGCAACTACTAATATCCGTCGACTAGTGGTTTTAAGATGTGTAAACTAGACAGAATAATAATGCTGTTTGTCCTTAGACTTAAGAAATAAGCTACACTTAGTATAAGGAACTAGGTTAAGTAAGAGCTAAACTCACATGCCTAGCCAACAAACTTATAACCTTTTTTTTAGCAATTCTTTCTAAATTATATGCAATAATGAGAACAGTATAAAATAGGTCAAGAATGAAAAAAATGGTAGAGTCTAAAAGGTAGAATTATAAGGGGCCCAAGCCACAACGTGATCCTTGGGACCTTGGAGGCCCCTCGGCACCAACGCATCACACATGCCCTACGTGGGTACCCTATAAAAGAGGAGGCACACATGTAATTTTCCTAGAGGATGACCTTCTCTAAGTATAACTCTTGGCCTAAAATACGTCACTTTGTTCCAACTTGGCTTGTGCATCGTGCGTTACAACTAAGTTAGTACACGTCTTAACACCACTATGGAACACATTTATATTCCCTTTATTTCCCTAAAACCTAGCATCTCTCTACCTTAGCTACTCCTTGTACTATCTATCTATAAAAGAACCTTAAGTTATTTGCTTACAAGGGAGTGATAAGCACGCGCGCACGGTGTTTAGAAAAGGGTGTCTTTTTGATACGTATAGAACCATTGCTCTTGGCGTTTTGGGACAGATAGACCACCCCACCCCTAGCTAATGCATGAGGTCTAAGCTCAATACGCTATAGATTGGCTTAGCCATACATCTCTAATATTACGCCGTCACGTCCCTGCTCTCCCGCTTTCAAAGGACGCATTGCCTTGGCTGCCAAGCTGGACCTCAAGTCGACGCAAAGCTCAAACGACTCTTCCGGAATTTATGCAAGAGCGGTCAACTATAACAAGCGCAGTGGTCAATTGTCACTTTTCAGGTACCATATTGGAATAAACGCGTCTCCACCAGAATATTCAGTCAACCCCCTCTCCCAGTCCGCTTGCTCCGATTGTTTTTCCAGGGTTCAGTCTGACCAAACGGAATTCTGCCCCCTCTTCGTCGAGCCTCTCTCCTTCCTTACTTGTCATTGAGTTCAGGCCTTTCCAGTCCTCGTCTTCACAGTCCGGCCTGTCAAAGGGCGTCGTCGGAGAAGTGGTGGTCGGTTGGCTTGTGGTGGCTGGTCTTGCGGTTACTGGCCTTGCGTTGGCATGGTCGATCCCGTCCATGGCTCATACTTGATCGGGAAGCTACCCTGTCAGCCAATCTCCCTGCCATACTTGTTCATAAACTCCAACGCATGCTGCTCGAGAGACTTATCACCAGGCTCGAGAGCCTTATTATAAGGCTCGAAGAACTGGGGATGGCTACCACTCGCAACGAGGCCATGATACTTGGTCTCATTGTACGCCTCATTCTGCGTCCACTCAAAGGTCGCCTCGGTAGCGTTCTCGGCAGGATCAGAGTTCCCATTACTTGCATGGCCATCGGTCTGAGCCCAGGCTATGACGGCATCGAACGGGACGCCCCCCATGATGGAATACTCGCGCTCGTCATTGAATCCAAACTTAAGGATTTTATGGGCTACTTTTATCTCTTTAAGCCCGCTAAGTTTAGTGGAGAGACTGAAGGAAGGGTCTAAAGCTTACAAAATCAGCTTATAAAGATGGTGCTTGGATTCTCGATTCTCTCATAAATTAGTCTAGAATAGAAGTACTAGGACTTCCTTAAAGCAATTTATATGGGGCAGCGGGGTGCCTACTAACGTGATGCATATAGAGTGAGTAGTGCGATGGACTAGGGCTAAGGGATTGGGCCCTTGTTGGATCATGCCAGGCTGAACTTCGGGTCCTGCAAGCCCAAAAGAGGGCTGCGGCTTGGAAGAGCAAACATTTCTCCTTTTATGATTATTCATATCACAATGAACGCTTACTCGTAGTAGCCATAAGGCCAGTCTATGATAGCCACTAGAAATAGTTATTTCTAAGAGCCCTGCACGTGGCAGGAAGCATAGTGTGCTATTCATAGTGTGCTATTCATAATGTGCTATTGACCATGATCGCCTCATCTTATTGAATCTGGCCAACGAACCACAAAGACTAATTCCATGCCCATCTGAGCCGTGTCGGCTGGCTGAGCCGTGGTGGCTAGAGATCAGCCAAGGAAGGCTAGGGCCAGAGTTGCCGCATTCTTCCTCACGGTTTTCGATGGTGCTACAGGTGTAAGCATCACGTGAGGCAAAAGGGCTCTGAATATTTGTCCCTTGTACGGCCGGATCCCGCCGAGCAGATGCCATGGTGACGTAACAAGAAATAGTGCGTGACAGGGTGCATGGTGCCATTTTGTCCGTTTATCATGGTCGTCATCGGTCCCAATGTCCGCGAACCCAAGTTTACTGCAATACCATGACTTTTGTTATATGGGCCCCTTCCGCCAATTGGGGGCAGATGACTTGCCTGCCCAGAGGAAGTTATTTGGGAATAAATGGAACGGGGACCCGTATACTGGGGGTGTTGGACGCTGCCATTGGATCTTTTTGCGTGGGCCGCCGGCGGATCTTCCCGAGAAAGCGGAACGGAAACTTGCAATGACATGAATCGTGAAGGAGGAGACGATTTTGGCATAAAGGCGGCGCATGTCGCATGCGGGCCACAGTTTCTATTTAATCACTGCAGCGTATAGCATCTTACCGAGACTCCCTCGATCGCCGTTTGCATCGAGCACCACCATGTTGACTCGCACGAGGATCTTGCTGCTACTGCTGCAGCTCCTGGCTGTCTTGATTGGGCAGCTCGTCCTGGGCTCCAACGTGGCGGAAAAGTACATTGTCGCGTTCAATCGCGGGGTGCCGACGTCTGTGCGCAGCCAGGTCCTGGCCCAGCTGTACAAGGATGAGAGACGGGTCATTTTGTACAACAACATCTTCATGGGCTTCGCGTGCAAGCTGACCCCGTCAGATGTGGCCTGGCTAAGGACGCATCCAGCGGTACGAAACACAACCCGGGGACCATTCTCCCTCTTGTCATTTTCTTCTTCTTCAACACCAACTTTCTGCTGATCTGCGCGTTTGTGTTGTCGCAGGTCCTAATGGTCAGGATGGAAGGCAGAAGCCGGAAGATGGCGTACATCAGGCAGCCGGAGGCGCCGTGGGGGCTGGCGCGCATCTCGAGCCGAAACCCAGGTCAGAGTTTCTTCTCTTATGACCGGACCGCGGGTGGGGGGACGTGTGCGTACGTGTTGGACTCGGGCGTCGACGAGACTCATCCGGTACTCCCTTACTCTCTCTCTCTCTCCCTTTTCTTTGTCTTTCAACCCCACCCCCCAAACAAGCAAACAAAAAAGAGGGATTATACGGAAAAAAGGCTGATTTGCGTGTTTGTAGGACTTTGGCGGACGAGCGCAGCACGTGGACAACTTTGTCCCAGACGAGACCCGGTACGATGACGACGGGCACGGGACTCACGTGGCGGGGATCCTGGGCAGCACCACGTACGGCGTGGCCAAGGCGGTTAAGATCCTCGACCTCAAGGTGCTCGACGCCGAAGGGCACGGCGTCGAGTCGTCGATCCTTCAGGCGCTTGAGACGATTACATGGCACGCTTCGTCGACGCGGTGCCCCATGGGCATCGTGGTCTGCATGTCGCTCGGGGGCGACTACTCGCCCCTGGTCGACATGGGCGTGGCCACGCTGTCGGAGATGGGCATCTTTATAGGCGCGGCAGCGGGCAATGACAACGAAGTGGCGGGCACCACGTCGCCGTCGTCGGACCCGAGCGTGTGCGTCGTGGGCGCCACCGACGCCGACGACACGCCCATGCTGAAAATCACCGACCCCTACGAGCCCGACGATAAACCTGTAGCCACCAACTTTGGTGTCCGCGTCGACCTGCTCGCCCCCGGGGCCGCCATCGAGTCAACCGCGTCGGGCGGCGGCACCGAGTTGATGTGGGGGACGTCGCAGGCGACGCCGCACGTTGTTGGCATCGCCGCCCTCGAGCTCGGCCGCGGCAACACGGCCCGTGGAAGGATCTTGTGTAACCGGCTGCGAGACATGGCCACCCAGAACGCCATCCGGAACTTGCACCCCAACACGGCCAACCGGCTGGCCTTTGTCAGCGAAATAGGGTCCGGGGGCGGGGGCAGAGGCGGGGGCAGTAGTGAGACCTCTTCCTCTCCTCCTTTTTTCTCCTTTTCTTTCCTTCCTCGCTTCTTTCTTTCTCGTCCTCCCTCTCTTCTCCCTTCTCTCTCTCCACTGGAGCCTGTCGTCCATCTCGGACGAGTCGCACTGACGTCTCTTAGTCTTTGGCATCTTGAGCTCCGACTGCATACCGCGCTCGTCACGCTCGCGTGGGCGTGGCGTCCCGCCTTCTCGCTCACGCTCTCGCTCTCGCGATCGGTGCCCTCTCCGTCCCAATCCCTACTTTGAGATTGTGCCGGGCAACGAGATCCCACCGTGTCCCGTCGTCACCGACCTTCTCGTCAATTTCGACATTGCCTCGGGTGGACTCGTCGAGAACCGCTTCCAGCTCGAGTTCTCTGACACCGGCTCCGTTGACCCGTACACGCTGCAGGCCGACAACGGCGTCTGGCACCGCGTCGACTTGAGGGCCGCGTTTGGGTCTCGAGTCGTGCCCATGGACCGTCTGCGGAGCTTCGCCGTAAGCTCCATGGCCAGGACGACTTGTCTCTATGTGGACCATAACCGGTGGTCGATCCGAGGTGCGGCCGTACTCCTTTCCCCTCCCCCCCCCCTCTTTTTCCATTTCCTCCCCTCCTTTTTTTTCTCTCAATTCCCATCTCTATTTCTTTAAGCTAACCACCCTCCAGCCCTCCGCTTCCGCGTCCGCTGCGGCGACTCGGACCTATGGCTCCAAAACGAAAGATTCACGACGCGTGTCAAGCGCACCCAGCAAGGCACCTGCTACGCGCAGGCCCAAATCCGCGGCGAGCCGGCCAACTGGCTCCCCAGGCCCATCTGCAGCCATCTCCGGTCCATGCGCGTCTTCGTCAAGATTGCTGACGTGCCTCTGGCCGGGACCAACAACGACCTGATGCTCATCCTGGGCGGGCAGCAGGTCCGCCTCGCCAGCGTTCCCGTCCGTAACGAGGTGTACGACCGGTACATCACGATGCAGAGGGCCTTTGCGGCCCCGTTTGTGAGCGCCCAGCAGGGGTTTCGGGTTGGCGTGTATAACTTGGGGAGTGGCACCGCCTTTTTCCCAGAGGGTGAGTACACACACACACACACACACGCACAGAGAGATGGAGAGAAATGCCAATTGGAAGGCTTGCTGACTGCGATCCTCAGAAATGATTGTCAAGGCCGCGTGCTACGGCCTTCGAAGCTCCTTTGTCCAGGTCAAGAGCCGCAATGATCGCTGGATCCAGCCGGGCGGGGAATGGGCCGTCGATATTTCCCCCGACATGTGGCAGGCAACGGCAACATGAACAGGCAGGCGCCATGACGTCTGTTGTGCCATGCTCGTCAATGGTAGCGTAGTCGGCAAAAGCGTAGTCTGCAAGA
Source organism: Hypocrella siamensis (assembly GCA_000731825.1). Taxonomy (NCBI): domain Eukaryota; kingdom Fungi; phylum Ascomycota; class Sordariomycetes; order Hypocreales; family Clavicipitaceae; genus Hypocrella; species Hypocrella siamensis. The sequence goes on along the minus strand of JMQE01001623.1, from coordinate 11,695 downwards.
GTAACAAAGTCCGTCTTTCCCGTTTTTGGCCAGCCAGCCGTTTCGAAATGAACAATTCATCATTGTAGGTCAAGGGTGTAGTTGCGAGAATTGACGCGAATGGTGGAACTGATATGTTAGACGCTGTCGACTCGAAGCAACACCTTGCCCTTTAACGTGACAACCCAATACCGTGTTTCGTCAGTCTGTGCAATCGGCCGCGCCCAGCCTCATAAACGGTTCAAAAACCGATATTTGGACGTCTTCCTCTTATCCTTTTCTTCTCCCATTCTCTCCGCATCGCTTATATCGTCTTTCTCAACGCCATCGTTCTTGCCCCGGAACAAGTTCTCCCTCACGTTCACGGCGCCCTCTTCCAGATCCACGTCAATCCTCTCCCCATGCCCCTTTTCCACCCCTTGCCCCTGCACGCCTCGTTCTTGACCCATGCCCTCGTCCTCTTCCCGTCCGGCCTCATCTTGATGATGTAGGCCCCAATCACGGCCCGGGGACTGATGCCCCCCCGGACCGCGAATTCCTGGTTCCTGGCCGCGGCGCCGTTATTGGGAAACGGCCTCGGGATCCAGAACCCGGCGTCCACGTGCGCCGGGTCGAACATGTAGATGCGCTCGTCTGCTCATTTGTGCCTGTCCGGGCCAAACGCGTATCGCTCGGCCTGGTCCAGCGACCGTGTCGTCGGCACGAGGCCCGATTCGCCGCCGAAGCTGAGGTGGTGCGTCAGGTCCATGTCCTTGCCCTGGGGAATGAAGCCGGCCCTCCAGACCTTGGGCTCGACCCGGAAATTGCTCCGGAAGCGGTATCCTTTGCGGTTCTCGCCTGGGGCCGTCAGGGTGCGATGGAATGAAGCAGCCTGAGCGAGGGCAATGGCGGCCCCAAGGAGGTGGAGGGTTTGGACGAGCATTTACCAGCTTTGCGGCAAGGCCTTTTTTTTTCAATAAAATGGGGTCAAATGAGTGTCTGGACCATGGAAAACGAGTGACATGGTGATGAGCAGTGCTTGGAAAAGACACACGAGCACGAGGGGCAGTCGCCTGTCTTGTAAGTACGACGCGACTCTTGATGTCCCTGACCAGACCAGACCAGGCACTGAGTTCCACGTCGAGCTGTACGCAGGATACACGCACTGATTCATGCCTCCGCCGCATCTTCATCAGGGGCCCCGTCTCACCATCCGGCTCGCCAAATGACAAATAGCATAGCTAGCCGCGAAAATGCCCTGGCCACATTGGACCAGCTCGGCCCAAGTGAGGCTGACTCGGCGACACGCAGGCACACGTGGTCCAAATCAGCCGCCGTCGCGTGATCCACGACCCTCATGCACCATGCTCGTCTCGTCTTGTCTCTTGTCGTCCTCGTTCTCGCGCTGGCGACGAAGGCGGCGGCGGCGGTCAGCACATATGCGGCAGCTCGCGGTTCTGCGACGTGCTCAAAAAGAGACGCATCCAAGGGCCGACTCAGCGTCGTCGACGCCGGCCTGTGTCTCATGACGGACGCGCTCCCCTTCATGCCCTTGGCGTCCGTCGCCATTGCTATTTCCAGCCTTTTCCGCGTGGCCGTCGAGGTCCTTTCCGCTTCGGGACAGCGTGAGAAGAAGCCGCCAAGTGTGCAGCAGGTCCGCCAAAAAGGGCTGGACCGAGTTCCTATCACCCATGTCTTTGCGTGGCTGTCCGCTTTGCGCATGAGCGGCTGATTGACGTTGGCACCGTCGAGACGCTGCATGCCGTCTCCGAGGCAGCGCCGCAGATTGGTCTGGTGACGGCGCTGTGGCAGGTCGTTGAGCCCGACTACGACAACGACGAGGACAAGCTGCCGCTGCTGCTGCTGCGAGAGGCCGTGGCCGAGATTCGCGACTCGACGTCAGGATCCGTGATGAGCAGCGCCGCTTTCTCGTCGGCGTGGTCATCCGGCTGGCAACTGCAGGCAGCAAGACCAGCAAAGGTCCAGGTGTGGACGACGTCGTGCCAGTCAGTATCCCGGCAATGCGCGACTGCTACGCCTTCTTTTTCGAGCAGCAGCATGCCGCGGCGGCGCTTGACGAGCCGCAGCGTAGTGCCCTCGCCCGCGATCCCCTTTGGACTCCGTACGTCTACACGCTCGCCTACGTCTTTGGGCCGTCGGCGTCCTTTGCTTCCTCCTCTTCGCGCGCCTACCTGCTCTCCCCCGGGAGACCTACCTGTCTGACCAGCACATCGTGTCTCCTCCCAACACGACCAGGTCCGACTTGGATGTGCAAGCCGTTGCGCGACAAGAAGCGCAAAAGATCCTCGACCTGCTCCAAAAGCAAAAAGACCAGCCGTCGTCGTCGTCGACTCTTCCCAGCCTCGACGTACCCACCGTCCGCTTCTACATCCTCATCGCCATGCACCTCGGGCAACAGTTCTATCGGCACAAGCACGACTGGACCCGGCGCAAGTTTGTTGGCCCCCGCGCTCCTCTGCGCCAGATTCCCGGCCTCCAGGCCTTTCTGGGCACGCACGTCAACACGCTGCGTGGCGACGAGGAGGGCCCACCGACCAGGAGAGGCAGCATGCCGACAAGATGCGCGCGTTCCTGGGTAGGGAGGGCGAATTCAAGGATGACGAGGTGCGATTCCTGCTCGGCGAGGCGGGCAAGTACCTCGTTACGCCGTTGTTGAGCCTGGTGGCCCAGCTGGGCATTTGAGCAGTCTGGACTTCGCACCTAATGTCATTTACGAAACAAACGGGAGCTTTGGGTAGCCTGTGAGGCCAAGATGCGGCGAAGAGCTACAAAAATAAAAAATAAAAAAAGGGGGGGGGGGGGGGGACATTGGATGACAGGGGAAGGAACGCGCATTAGTCGAAGCCAAGGCGACTTGAACCCGACAAATGGCTGTCCAAGTTTCTTTTCTTTTAGGTATAACCACGTATTTAGCCGTATTATTTGAAGAAGCTACCTGCGATGACTCTGCTACTGAATCAAAACATCATATATGAACAGCGTTTTTGATACGGCATTGTTGTAGTCGAGCTAGACTTATAGCGGCCACGAAATAGATACCATGTCAATCATGACATATCCAGTCAGCTGGGCACTTTTCGCGCAGCCGCGCAGCGCTGTGAAGAAACAGTGAATACATGGATTCAATCAGGTTCCCAAAGTCCTCAGCTGTCCTTCTACTCCCAGCGACTGCAGTCCGCCACTGAACCCAGGGCACCGGACGCCGCCGTCGCGCCGATATACTCTCCGCCAACCCCCCCGGACCAGGACCAGTCAGTGGCAGCTGACGAGGGCTATAGGCTGTTTCGCGCACGATGGACCACAAATTCATCGCAAAGGGGTGAAGCTGGCCATTTGACGTCAAATTCGAGCAAGGAAGCTCGAAACATGGACATACACACGGATGGGGAGACAGACGCACGTAGCCAAGAGCAGGACTTTAGCAATTTGGCCTTGACCTCGGTCCTACACTCGGGAGTCTTGCATGCGCGCCAAAAGCGCGCCACCCGGTCCCGGCATCCAGGCGCCGTCTCAGGCCGTTGCCCTCTGCACACGTCATCCAGCCCCTTGTAATCAGCGTAGCAATCAGCAGTGTCGCAGTCGTACTTAACGCAGGTAATCATGACTGAGCAGCGGCGATGCTCACTCGCCCGGCGAAATGTGCGGCAGCTTGTCGTGGTTCTCCGGATCGGTTCCAATGTAATACTTGGTCAAGGGGTTGTCGAGGTCGCGGCACGACTTTTCGCAAGCAGCCTCGACGCCCTCGTGGCAACTTTTGGCCTCGGCATGGCAGTGCTAGATCAGCGAGTTGAACAGGCTGTTGCACTGCTTCTCGCTCGTGGGCTGGGCCGTTCAGTTGTTCAGCAGGCCCTTCTGGAGCACGGCCTCTTAGCATTCGGACCTGGTGCACTGTTCGTGGATCAGGACCGAGACTTGTCGGCATCTCTGCCTCCACGTCCCGTGCGCCTCTGCCGGCCGCTGCTCCTCCTCCTTGACGCGTGGCCTCGCCGAGCAGGCCTTCTCGTATGCGTCGCTGAGGTCCTTTTTGCACTCTTCCGATGATCCGCATTTCTTCAGGTAAGGCTCGGCTTGTTCCTCTTGCACGTGTCCGGCGGGTGGCTGTAGTTGTCCTGCCGGATGATATAGGCCATGGCCGGCGTGTCGGCGATAAAGTCGCCCTGTTCCCAGCCGTACTCGTGTGGATGCACGAGGCCGAGACAGTGGCTGGCTTCGTGGGCCGTCACGGCCCCCCCGCGCGGCTCCTCTCCCGTCTTGTTGGAGAAGCCTGGAAGCGTCAAGGGTCAATCGCGAGACCCCAACGGGCCCATGCGTCGGGATTACTGGCATGCCCGTCGGCTCCTTCATTGATTTCGTCTTGGATGAAGAGGTTGAGCGTCTTTTGCGTCTTGTCGCCCATGGCGGCCGTTATTCCTGGCTCGTCGCCCCCCGTCACCCAATTCTCGTTGCTGGACCGCTTGATCTGCTTCAGATGGAATTAGAACCCGGACTTTTAAAACGCCTAGTTCAAGATATTGACCTGAGTTTTGACTACGTCGTTCTATGAAGAGGGATTCTTCCCTCTCCTTTAAGTCGCGGGCAAGAGAGAGAGAGAGGAGGGTGCATGTTTGCCCGAGGGGTGTATGTACATCTACAATGGACTGATTTTTTGCAGCGACAACGACATGGGCCCACAAATCAATGTTGATGACGATGTCCTGGTCGGTGTCGCGCGTTTTGAGCTCCTTTATCCCCGCGAGCTTCCTGTGTGCACTCACGAGCTCGGCGGAAGGGTGGCCGACGCCGCAGGCCATGTCTCGCTCCCGCGTGTCGGCGGCGGCTGCGGCTCCGACAGCAGCGAGACCCAGCCAAGCGGCCAGAAGGGCAACTTTCCTTATCTGCTGTTGCTTGGCTTGTACTCTTTATTTTTTCTCATCGTCCATTCACGAAGCGTGGCGCGGCGTGTAGTGTAATTGGCTGACGGGTTTCCGTAGCTCACACCCACGAGCTTCTGTTTATTCCTTTTTCATTCTTTTAAACATGAGTCCATCCGAATGCCTTACTTGTGAAGCTCCATACAACGACTGCGTTCTGCTCACTAAATTCCGTTACCGGACACGTGGCAAGGTCTTTCCCTTAAGAAGAAAAGAAGTCACAAGACGACATGACGCATTCTTTGTAAGATGACCCTGCGCGACTGGACCAGACGTCACGTGCCGCGAGAATAACCATAAGAGAACCCAACTCTAGGTCGATGCAAAATCGCATATTATTCATTTCTTATAATTATACCTTGATATAGTCCAAGATGATTTACTTGGGCTGGATATTAAAATTAATTTGAGTAATAGCATCTGCTGTACATAGTGGAAGTGAAACGGCGTCACACAATGAGTGGCATGGGCTGCGAAATTGGCTCGCCAAGAAATTAATACGAAAACAGGCCCGCTTGCGCCGGGCCCAGCCGATTGCAGGAGGCCAGTCTTCGCACGCAAAGAGAATGACCATGATGAGCGCTGGCCTGGTGTGCCTGTTCCCGTGTAAAGAGACGCCGGACTGTGAGAGCCAGCGACGCGGCCACTCGGTTCGCTGGCCATGAGACCAAGCCGGAGGAACAGGGGTATTTTGCAAGCGAGACTGTCTGGAATGAGCCGTGGATGTTTTTTTTGAATATTTTGTCCCCAAAAAACAAAAGAGTTAACAATACTGGAATTGGGGAAAAAAAAAATAAAGCACTTTGAATGAGTCACGTACCATGACGCCCATCGGCTTCCTGACTCATAGCCCCTGACCCCCGTCTTGCCCACCCACAGGCACGCGATCCGAGACGTGCACCCCGACTGGCTGGCCGAGCTTCACGGTGGACCAACCGTTCAACTCGACGTGAGATTGCAACCAATTTACAAACCGGTTATTGACGGTCGAGTGAGTATATACCACGCCTGCCTTCTTCTGCTTGCCGAGCCTGGGTGAAAATTTCAGAAACCAAAGGAAACAGCTCTCAAAGGGCCGAGACGAAGAGATGGCTGTGGAATAAGCAAGCCTTGTTTTTCCGGTGGGAATTCTTGCCAAGGAACGCGTGGGTGTCTGGGTCGAAAGCGAATGACCTTGATACTTTTTCTTCACGCCTACTTCTGACCTTTATGAATCGCTTCTACGTCTTTGACTCTCTTGCGCTGGACGGATAGAATCAACGCTCATGTTCCTGCCCCCGTTTGCTCTTAAATTGTTTTTTCTTTTACTCTTTGCACAGCCTCCAACTTACCCTCTTCTGCCGCCATGAAGGCACCACGTCTGTCGGCGCTGCTCTGGACCGCCGCGTTGCTGGTTGTCTCGGTCGAGCCAGCCCCCCCGCTGGACCGGACTTTGCTCGAGGTCCCAGCCCAGCGGCTGGACCAGATAGACGCCCAGATTGCCGTACTACAGGCAATGCAGCAGCAGAACCAGGTCCTGCTGGCCAAGCTGCACAGGCTGGACGAGTCAGCCCAGGTCAAGCTGGTGCAGCTGGGGAGGACTCGCAAGCAGAACGCGGCTGAGCTCGCCGAGACGCGGGCCCGGCTGGCGAACAACAGGGCCCTGCTGCTGCGCAACGAGGCCAACAGGGCCGACCCCGGCAATCCGCGACGACCAGAACTGGAAGCCGAGAGGGCCAGGCTGAACAAGGACCGGCTGGACCTGCAAGCCGACAAGAAGAGGCTCGTGGGCGTGCGGGACCAAATTGAGGCCGAAAGGGCCAGGATACAGCTGTTCCGGCGGCAGCTCGAGGCCGAAACGACCCAGGTGCGGCATTTCCATGTCCAGATGGAGACGCAGAGGATGGCGCTGCAGCGGGCCCGGGTGCCGGTCGAGGCGGCCGAGAGGGCCCGGGTGCAAAGGACCTGGGAGCAGATTGAGGCGCAAAAGGCCCGGCTGCAGCGCGTACAAGAGCAAATCGAGGCGCACACGCCCAAGTCGCTGCAGGCCGTCGACGAGCTGCCGGGATCCAGCAGCAGCAGCGGCGGCGGCGGCGGGAATTCGGCTCCGTCTGATCGCAGACAGTCGGTGATTCAGGGCCACGACGCACCCGACTGGAGCACCCAGCCGCGTCCAGGTCCCGACACCAAGAGGCCCCGACTATCGGTGGGTACTCAAACCGGCATTACGCAGCAGCCGGATCCCTCACGCGTCGAGGCGGCCAAGCTCCCCTGCAAGCGAGACCTCGTCGGCTGCGCGCAACTGTCGGCCCGGGCAGAGCGGTACTCGGACCGACACTTTTCCAGGCTCGCCGAGCGATTCGGCGTCGACGCCGTCGCCCGCGACCGTTGGGACATGGACCTCTCGGACGTGCGGCGGAAGCTGGGGTACGAGCGGCTGACGACTGAGTCTGCGCAGACGCAGTGGTCCAAATTGTCGGGTCTTGGCCGCGACCTGGAGCTTCCCAAGGTGGGCAAGTCGGCGGTGCTCTCAAAACTGGGCAAGCCGGCGGTGCTGTCAAAATTGGGCAAGTCGGTGCTGTCGAAACTAGCCAAGGCAACAGCTCTCGGCCTCGTCGACCCCTTTTGGATCGCGGGCGTCGTGCACGCCTTTGCCGTCGACATGAGCGCGCTGGACCGCATCGCGGCCGTGACGGCCATCGTGCCGGGCATCGGCTGTCTCATTCAACAGGCCGGCGACGACGTCGACACGCTCATGTGCCTCGTTGGCGACGCGCTGCTCTTCACGCCAGCCTGGCCCGTCGGCATCGTGACACACATCCTCCGCGCCGTGCGGTCGTTCCTCCTCCCGCCCGACATGCCCGAGTATCATCGGGTCAAGGCTCGTCGGGACGCGGCCTGGTCATCTTTTCTCTACACGTCGGACCACTCGCTTTACGCGCATCTGTACTCGCACCCGCTGGCCAAAGGCAACCTCAAGCCTGACTACAAGGGCTCCTTTGCCGACAAGCTCAACAGCTCGCTCGTCGGCGAGACACTGGGCCTGTTGTCGCGCGCGGCGCAGACCATGGGCCTCGTGCAGGCCGCCGCCGCCAACAGCAACAACACCAAGTCCGTCTTTTCTAGAGACGTGCTCGACGTCGTCGTCGCACAGCAAGTCCTCGACCGACAGCGCCGACTGCTCATCAGCATCCCTTGGACCCTCATGCGGAAACACCTTCCCCAGCTGAGCATCGCGGCAAGCACATACGCCGCCGAGTTTGCGCGGAACCTCACCTCAGAGGAAATGGTGCACAAGTACAAGGAGAAGCTCGGCCACGGGCCAACCGAGACCGAGGTCCGCGCCCGTCTGCACCAGATGGCATCGCGGCTCAAGGCCGAGCCCCTCGCGCTCCCCACGCTCCTGGGCATCGCCCACGTTCTCGGCCAGAGCAAAGGCGTCGAGTGGCTCGATCCCACCGTCCTCTCCCTCCAAGACTACATCACCTCGCGACATCCTGACCTGTCGGAGCTCCAGACCCAGTGGCTCCTCGTCCACCACGCGACCCAGGTTGCCCGCTTCCTGGCCGGCAACGTGACCGAGGACCAGCTGTCAACCACCGCGTACCCCGGCACCGCACAAGACGTGCGCGACTTCCACGTCCTGACGGCAATCCGCCTCGGCAGGGCCTACGACGTGGCCAAGGTCTCGTACGGCGATGGGCGGCTGCGCAACTCGCCCTACGACGTCGCCGCCGACCCGGACTTTTGGACCGACTTTTTCCACCGCCCTCTCGTTCCGCCCTCTGCCGTCCTCGGACGCCACGACTTCGTCCTCGCTGCCACTGGCGTGTCGGATGCCGTTGCCGACAGCGTCACGAGTCTGCACCCGGCCATGCGAAACGAGTCTCTGACCTGGTCCGACGTGCGAAAGCACCTGGCCAAGATGGAGAAGCGTGGAAAATGGCATCATATGCACTAAATTAATATAGCTTTGTTGAAGTACAATTAAAGGTTTCTACCTAATTTATTAAAAAAAAATAAAAAATCTTAATAATTTAATATGGACGAGTATAAGTAAGAGAAAGTACTCAAGTCACTGTAAAGCGGTTTGTATTCCTGAATAGCCTTTTCTGAGAAAATTCTCATAACACGACACAACTCATCCACAACGCCTAGTCTACAGTGTGGCGGCAATCCTTCGCCATGACTGCGAATCCTGCAACTGCGCTGCACGCTCGTCAGATGGAGCGGGGGGCCAATGGCGAGGCAGCAATAAGATTTTGCCGGGCACGTGTTGCTGAAACGCCTCAAGCAGAGTGGCGTCTTTTAAAGACACGTTGATTAGAGCTGGTTTGAGAGACGAGCCTGTCTAGAGTCTTGCCAACATTTCAAACTTACGACCGCTCGAAAGCCAGGTGAGTGTGGCGCGTGACCCTGGTCCAGGCTGACTCGTCCTTGCCATGGAGCTCGCAATCGTGGTGAGGCATATTTCGAGGGGGCCTGTGATGGAGAACCGCATTCGGCTAAAGAGGCGAGGGAGGAGGGAGTCCTTGAGCTAGAATCATATGCAAATAATGTAATTCACGCTCATGCTGCGCCGAGAGAGAACAAGGACGCTCCTCGTCTGGTAGACTCAGCGGAAGAGATGGCGTCTTTTGGCGTGTACTTTTGCCGGAGACGTAGCCTGCCGTGTGACGTGAGATGCGATGCGACGCACTAAAACAGCCAGACTAGGCCGACTCTTGCTGTGCCATTGGAACTCGTCGACCACATGGCGCAACCCCGCTTGCTTCCGAGACAGCATCGTCTACTTGGCCACGTGGTGGCCGTGGCGGCATAGCGCGCCGGCAGTTGTCGAGATTTCAAGCTCCACTCGGCTCACATCGCACGTACTTGCATTGGATCAGAAGAGCGCCTGATCACTTTGGAAACGGCTGATAAGTTGGTACATGTTGGCAAAAGACTGGTCAGCATGCGTTTGTTTGACCACGACAGCTGTCTAGTTTGCCTTTGTACATTTTTACAAAAAGTCACTCTCCTTGCTCACATCAGGAGCCAACGCCGAGGAAGCAAAGCATTTATTTGGCAGTGACGCAGAGGCAACATTTGGCTCCTGTAGTCGACCACAGGTACAATTTATGCCCTTTTTTGCTTCCTCGGGGTGTGAAAGTATTGCCGCGATCCCGCGCAGACTGCCACCTCGGCCCGTAGCTCGGTGCCCTTCAAATTGCATGAGCTCAGCAGCCATGGAGCATTTGAGCGGCAATATGAGCCTCGAGGTGCCCAGGCTGCAGGCCAGAACTCGAGTTCGATGTCTCTAACATGGGCCACAGACAACGCTTTACCCGTGATATCCCAAGGATGCGAAACAGCGTCATGTAGTGACCGTTCCATTGCAAAGGCAAGTGGAGTGACTAGCTTGACGAATTTTTCCACGGCAAAGGCGCTTGCCCAAAAAAAAACCGAAAATAACATGTAATCATCAATCAGGCTGTTGATCTTCTTTCTTCCTTTTTTTCTACACATGTTACTATACTTCCTTGGCAGGTCGAGGTAGAGTCGCAGGAAATAAAATGGACCCGATGACGCTTACCCTACAGCCTAGACGCGCGAGTTTGTCACGGCACAAGCTTGGGTTGGGACCAGGGTTTTAGTGAATCCTTGTATTAGTATACTTTAATAGGTTATAAAGCTCGCTTTTTATACTATTAAGTATTATACTTAAGCCCTTAATATTATAATTTTCCTTATTATTATAATTATATTATTTAATATATTTTAATATATTTTAATATATTTTATTTATTATTTTAATATAAGCTTTAATTAAGTATTATTTATTTTAAAAATTTTAAAAATTTTTTATAATTATAATATAATATATAAAGTATTTATTTATTTTAAAGTTTTTTTATAACTATAATATAATATATAAAGTATTAGATTAAGGATAAAATTAATAAGTTTTTTAATGTATTATCCGCCATACCTAGCGGACATAAATCAATGTCGAACAATGGATAACAGTGGGTATTGATGGGTATTGTATAAAAAAAAACAAAAAAAAGAAATAAGGTTTGCGCGTATGAAAATTTTTTTATGGCAAATAGTCACATAAAAACAAAGTTTTGGATCATGATATAATCCGCAGCCTTGCGTACGAACTCAAGGTTCGCACCGCGCAGTACAAAAAACCGCGATTCCTCCACGAGCAAATCTTTGTTGTTCCTCTCTCTTTCACGGTCGCAAGCCAACAGCCAACACAAGACCTGACGCCTTGCTTCGTCTGCAATTGCAAGCACCTGTCACAATCACAACCGATATCATCAACCCGCATTCCCGGCGCACATCGCATCGTCCACTTAAACGTACGTTATTAGCTGCAACTTACAACTTAATATTAGGGCTGATAGGGCTCTAGGATGCCAAAGAAGAACCATAAAGCAACCTTAGCTAGGTCCAAAATACAGGTAGTAACCAATATTAATCCTAAGAATAAGGCAGATACTATTAATACTATAGGTATAGGTTAAAAGCTTATAAAAAAGCAGAAAAAAAGGGCTAATATGGCCTATAAAAAGAGAATAAAAAAGGATTAATAATAGCTATTATGTTAATATAAAGCCTTTTAATTTTATACTTAAAAGGGATAATAAATAATATATTAAAAAACTTATTAATTTTATTTTTAATTTAAATATTTTATATATTATATTATAATTATAAAAAAACTTTAAAATAAATAAATATATAATTTTAATAATTAATATTATTTATATAAATTTATTTTTAATTAATAATTTTATAATTATTATTATAAATTATAAAAAATATTATAAATATAA